>CAAE01014600.1:45617-58117 GCA_000180735.1 Tetraodon nigroviridis
TTTCTCCATGCATCATCAAGTCTGCGACATTTTGCAGGTTGTAAAGTAGAATATCCTAAAGATTGTGTGGACTTACTGTTTTTTAATGCAATTAAATTTAGTTTTATTTTTATAGCCTCTTTTTCAATAAACATTGTCTCTAGGTGTTTTACAGAGGTAGAAACCCAGAGCCTAAACCCTCAGATAAGCACAGTGGCCAGGGAAAACTCCCTTTTAACAGAGAAAAACCTTGAGCAGAACTAAGCTTACAAGAAGGGAACCATCCTCCTGAAAACCAGCTGGGTAAAGGAGAATAGGAAGAACAACGCAGGACAACAACAGGACAACATGCAAACGTAATATAGTATAGGCAGGGTTTTATGAAAAAAGGGAACAGCGTGTACAGGTGCTGACAGTGAGATCTATGCAGCAAAAAGGTCTGGAGATGGGAGACTTGTCAGGAAGCTTGCAGAGTAGCAGAAAGATGCAGAGAGAGAAAGAGAGAGAGAGAGAGAAGCGGGGGAGAGTGACACAAAAAAACAAGGAAGACTGGACACGCAGTGATAATCCCTTTGAGGGAATAGAGAGGGTGGTGGATGTTGAGGAGGTGGGGAACTGCTCAGCAGATCTTGTTTGTGTCCCTACCAGTGTAGGCCTGTAGCAGCATAGCTATGCTAAAGACTGAAGAAATAATGTTTAAAAAGCATAATCTATCTGTAGCTGTGAGAACTGACTCAGACCGGATCTATCAGCCGTACACACTGATTGGGATTGGGATTTACTGAGCAGAAAGGTTTTAAACTTGATCTTAAAGGCAGACGTGGTGTCTGCCTCTCAAACCCAGGTTGGTAATTGGTTCCATAGTAAAGCTGCCTGATAGCTAAAGACTCATCCCCTCTGTCTAGTTTTATGAAATTCTTGAAACTACTTGTAAGCCTGTACTCTGCAGGTTCTCTTAGGAATATTCGGAACTATGAGATCCTGAGGGTATGATGGAGATAGTCCATTGAGAGAAAACCAAAGCGATATGATCCTTTTGCTGATTCCTGTCAGAACCCCAACAGTGTTCTGGATCAGCTAGAGGTTATAAATGGAATAATTTGGACATCCTGACAGTAATTAGTTGCAGTAGTCCAGTCTAGAAGTAACAAAGGCATTAACGAGTTTTTCAGCATCACTCTGAGACAGGATACTTCTGATCTTGGTAATGGAAGGTAAAAGAAGATAACCTAGCCCTCAGTTGTTTAGTGTTTAGGTTTTTTTTTAGTTTAATAGTAAGAAATTGAAGATCCTTTAGTCTTTTTTGTCTTTGTGACGTTACTGGAGTCTGGTTAACGGCTCAGTTTCCTTAGGCCTAATGGCTAAATTAATATAGCCATGATGAACCTTTGTGCATGAAGAGGAAACATCATTAACATGAACAAAATTTTGATGCCATGAGGAGGTCAGCAGTGACTTTACCCAGTGCTGTTTCTGTGCGATTGTGAGATTTAAACCCAGATTTAAACACTTCAAATAGACTATTTCTGTTTAGGTGATCGGTTATCTGACTCACAACCAGCCTCTCAAGTGTCCTAAAGATGAATAGGAGGTTGGATATTGGTCTATAGTTTGTTAAGACGCCCGGGTCAAGGAAAGGTTTCTGAAGTAAAGGGCTGATAACAGCAGTTTTCAACACCTGAGGTTCATACCCTTCAGATCTAATGCTGAGGCCCCGATCGGAGGAAAGACATCCCAGAAGATGGGATGGGGTCCAGGAGACATGTGCTTGGCTTAGATCCAATTATGCTGGAGGTCAGCTCAGGGAGGTCTATGGGCAGAAAGCTGTCCAGGCGTGGATCAGGACTGGACGGGCTCACTAACAATGGTCGTAGAGAGACCTCGATCAATCTTTTCTCTAATTCTAGTGATTTTATTGGTGGAGAAACTCATTGAGTTTTCACTGCTAAGAGCTGCAGGAACGGAAGGCTCGACAGAGCTGTGACTCAACCTGCCAATGGTACTAAACAGAAAACACGGGGTTGTTCTTGTTTACTTTTATTAAGGATAAGTAATACGCTGTTTTGGCTTTACCAAGGGCCTTTTTTATATGTCAGAAAACCGTCTCTAAGCGCTTTGGGATTCAGATGATCTGAATCAATTCCGCTTTTCCTCTATCCGACTTGATGCCTGCTCCAGGGTTTGGATATCTGCATTATACCACAGAGCCAGTCTTCGGTCTTTCAACCCTCTTTTCCAGTCGGGGAACCAAATCTAAAGCTATATTGTGTGGCTGCAGTGTCATTTTCAGACAGGACAAATTTCATAGGAGCTGCTTTAAGGATTATTGTTTTTTTTTTGTTTTTAAAGCTTTGACAAACACATTATTCATGATTCTTCATGCCTTTGTATAGAGCTGGGCTGGTGGTATAACTTCTATAAATATAATGGGGTTTTTTTTTCATTCAAGGGTCACTCAAGTTATTTGTCTGTGGAGTCACCTCCTATATTTTCAGGCAAATCTGAGCTGCTTTAACAGACTGGATCTTTTTAGATTGACACCACTGTTGTGGGGAAAAATGAATCTGCTCACTTTTTTAACGTCCCCACGGAGAGCCACTTAATGTGGGTTATTACACACTATCCCCTCGATAGGAAAATTGTTCTCATTTCTTTTTTAAAACTAGCCCACTTTGCTGCTCCAGATTGCACAGAAAGGCCCTCCTTTGTCCGCTCTAGTCAACCCTACACCGTTTTGTTTGTTTTGCAGCGTTTATCTTTTTTTTTTCTCTTATCGATTGTGTATACGTGCCCCACCTGAGACCCCAGCCATGACCTGTCAAACCCAGCCAGCACCGACACACTGCAAAACAGATCCAGATTTCTTCATGCCAAAAGTATTTATTCTGGGAACATAAGGCCAGGTCTTTGCTCTGCTGAACAAACACACACACACACACACACACACACACAGATTTTTAAAATGTGAGTTCATTCACAACCTGGGACACTCGTCCGATTGTTTAGCATTTGTTTCTTCGTTATAAACTTGTTGGCTTTATGTTGTGCAGACTTTCTTTCCAACAGGTCACACGGTGCGGGAAGGTGTTGCGCACCGAGGGGCAGACGCGTGCACGGGCGTTTTACACTCCCGTACAAATGCTGTTGTCCTCCAACCTTAGCTTCAAACTCAGGGAACCAAGTCATTAACCTTGGGTTTCACATGGAAGAATATGGGGCCTGTGTGCATCGGCTCCCACTGCTGCACCCTGTCGTTTGCCCTTCCTGTTGCTCGCCCTTCCCCCGGTCTCCACCTGCACAGAGGCTTTTTATCCACTGCCCCTATACATCACGTAACTACCTGACATTATTGTGAAATAGATTGGCTTTCACACAGAAGAATGCTCCATGAAAGGAATCAATGTAAAGGAATGTTTATGTTCCTGCTACTTGCTGCATACTGAATACCAAAATGCTCATTCTATTAGCAAAGAAGACGTCGTTTTAGCTGGTCCTCACAACTTCAAAGGACTGTTTGAGGGTTAATAGCTGGTTTTTACGGTTGAGGTTGGGATCAGGTTTAGATTAGGGGATTAGTTCGGATGATTGGCATAACGGGCTGGGTCATATTTTACGCCTCAGTCCTCACAAAGATAGTACGTGTGTGTGTTTGTGTGTGTGTATTGCACACGCGTGGGCGTAACACACATGCCCATTCCTGCACCATTTCTGAACCACTGTTTTGTTCTTTTTGTGCCGTCTCTGACTTCTGACCCCTGCTGTGATTGAAAAGCAGCAAATGTGTTTAAATAATGAAACCAGGCTGTTTCAGCCTCTGCAATGAGCAGACTCCTTCAAACTTGTCACCAGTTTCAAGTGTATTTGGATCGTTTCATACAAAATCATTTGGATGTTCAAAGGCTATATGTAAGTTAGTGTTTAAAATTAACGAGTGTATATGAAGTATTTAAATGAGTAGGATTAAGTGCAATAAACATTAAATGCCGTTTGGGCAATCTCGGGTAATGAGCTGTTTAATGCCAACTAAAGAGATTCATTGTGCGGTTTTATGAAATTCAAAAACTAAGCAAATATGCTTAAGCTGTATTGATTACATTGGCGCACGGCGACATTATGTGCTGATTTGTGAATTTTAACTTTACACAAAAAGATATCCAAAGATTTGGGTAACGGTTGATTTACACACGCATTATTGCCCACGGCGGCTTCTGCATTGATATCCTGTCCAGGACCTTGTTCAGTCAATTTTGTCATGAATGAAATTGGTCCAAAGTCTCTCATTTTAAAGGATGTGCTTGTCAACTTGAGGGATGCTCTCTAATATCTTTCAATTGTGTGTGTGTGTGTGTGTGTGTGTGTGTGTGTGTGTGTGTGTGTGTGTGTGTGTGTGTGCGCTCACTCACCCCTCACTCTGACTTTTTGCCCCCTCCCCTCAGACAGAAGGCTGCAGTGCTTTACGATCAGGACCCCCAGATTGAAGAACAGCTTCTTTTCTGCAGCTGTAACACTGTTGAACTCTGCCGCTGGTGCCCTGTAGCTGTCGAATTTCCTTTGTACCTGCCTTAAACTTTACAGTTTGAAAGTGCAATTTATATGTAGCTTTTATTAAATAATTGGGGTTTTTTTTTGTTTGTTTTGTCTTATTCTCTTTCACCTATTTTATTTCTCTCTCTTTCCACCTTTAAAATATCATGGTGGTTTGCGCTGCACCGGTGAGTCTTTCCTGCAGGGGGAGCCATTGCTCCATTTCACAGCAGCCTTCATTTCACAGCAGCCTTCATTTCACAGCAGCCTTCAATTTGGTCGTCAATAAAATACACAGTAGATCATTCACATTAAACATTTGCAGTGGGTTACATTGCTCAACACAATGTTACCTCTATTCATATTTAGTGAACAGCTCTCTTTGGGATGTGTGTTCTTCCGCACATGCCTGCTTCGTCAGAGTGATGAGATGCTGCACTCTCATGTGACACTCTCTCTCTCTCTCTCTCTCTCTCTCTCTCTCTCTCTCTCTCTCTCTCTCTCTCTCTCTCTCTCACTGTGTCTCTCTCTCTCTCTCTCTCTTTCTTTATTTCTCTCTCTCTCTCTGTCTCTCTGTCTGACTGGTATACAGACATCTGTTCCCTAAATTTCCAGTTGAAGAGAATCCCTCATGTGATTAACGGGTCCACGCACATCTTTTCATTTGCATCACGACTCGTGTCCCAATCATGAATATAGATTCCTTCCCTCTGAGATGCGTCAACCCAACACCTGTCCCTGTCGTCTGAAATTGCTGAATCACTCAGACGTCACGGGCTGGGACTGATGGTCCTAATAACAAGGCAGAGCGACGACGAGACTTCCAGTGGCACGACGGCATCTGTGCGTCTGAGTTACGACGCCGTATCTGTCAGCGCAGGTTCTCACTGCTCTGTAACTCAGACTTGACCTCCGGGTGGGGATTAACTCGTGACACATCTGGTTATCCAGCTCGTCACACTCTGCCGTCAGCAAGCAGAACAGATGCGACCCCGCGCTGACTGTGACACATCTGTGTTACTGATGTGCTAACAGATGGAGGAAAAGCACCGGGCTGACTCACGAAACCCTTAAAAAGCCATTCAACTTGTTAAAAAAATTTCAACAAGTTGATCGTTCCAAATTCCTTCTTTTCTATTTTTCATTTTTCAAAAAAATCACGAGTTTTTATGCTGTTGCCTCCGATCAATCAGAAGCCTTTTTCACCGTAATCGCATTTCAAGTCGGCGTAGCGCTGCCGATGAACTAGTTCTAGTGGCCTGCTGTTTTCTTCAAGTTTAGCCTGTTTTTCTCGGTGCTCTTGTGCAAACGTCTGAGGTCTGAACTCTGTAATAATTTTGCCTTATTTTACTTTTGTGGCTTCTCTGTGAAAGAACAGGGAGGATGTTTACGTGGCACAATCAAACACACAATCAGACAGACAGACAGACAGACAGACAGACAGACAGACAGACCTCAGTCAGACGTATTTGTCATGCTTTAGGACTCGTCTGACACCTGGGTCAGAGTGCTTGTTTATTCCTGCGTTTTCCTGCGTGTGTGTGTGTGTTTCTCTGTGTGTAGGTCTGTGTCTGTCTGTGTCTGCAGTGTGGGAGTCGTGGAGTGTGCGCGCTTCAGGTTGAAGTTTGGGTCGAGATGACAGTCGGAGAACTTTGTTGTGGTTTGGGGACCAGCTAGCAGCTAGCATGCAACAGGTTTTCAGACAATCTGCATTTTTGCCACTAGATGCCGCCAACTCCTGCACAGTAAAGAAAATGATTTTTTTATCCCATAATGGGGAAATTGTAGTGTTACAGCAGGGTACTGCAGCAGAAATATGACAAACCCCATATACACAGTATAGTGTGCATGAATTACAAAAACCGTATTGCACATAGACAGTCGTTGCACTTGGGATAAATTGTGTATAGATAGGACAAACAGTCTGATGTCTGTGTGGAGAAACGACCTGCGACAGCGCTTCTTCCTGCACTGAGGATGCCTCACACAAACAAAAACATAAACCCAGTAAGTCTAAATTATAACAATTTTGTGTTTTTATGGTTAAAATAGACATAATTGCACTGCCCTGATGTATATCTGAAAAAGTTTGAGTAAAAAAAGTTTGAGTAAATGAAAGCAAACAGACACATCTTTGACCAACAGGACTAAATTATAGCCTATATATATTTGAATATATTATGCAATGACAGTTAAAAAGCTAAATTTTTAACATTGTTTTAACTAAAACATAATTGATCACAGAAAACTCTAACTGACCTGTACTTATTCAACTCATGTGGATTACCTTACTGCAGTCTAGACTGGAAATGATAAAATGATCAATTAATCATTTTGTTTTGTCGGACTTTGGTCCAAACACTTTGGTCAGTGCCAAAAGCAGCAATGACCAGAAACTGTCAGAATTATCTACTCAAAAGACTCCCTGATTTGTCAGGATTAAAATGGAGACAGCCGGTCAACGCCCATGGGGGTCAGTTGATTCAAGTTGTTGTTTGTTTGCATGACTTGTAGCGGCCGCCTTTTCCTCCATCCCCACTTCATTGTCAAACCCCCGAACAGCGAAATTGTGTGCGCTATCTCGACGGTCATGTGGGAGACTCTAACATGCACTCTGGCAGGTTTCCTGCAGCTGATAGGCTGTGCAGACAGGAAGTTTTCCATATTCCTCCACACATCCGTCCAGAAAGAAGAAAAAAAGGAAAAAAAAAAAAAAAAAACAACCCCAAAACACACGCACCGGCTATTGTCATGAAAGCAGGTCACCTCCTTGATAACATGCTACGCAAGTGTGTGACCGTGCGGGTGTTTGGAAAGATATGATCCGTCTTTTTAAATCTTTTCTCTGGAACGGCACAGCTGTAGATAAACAGAATGTGTAATATACGTACAAATCCACTGTGGGAAAGCCAATTAGCACACCTGGCCCTGTTCACACTCTCAGAAAGCCTTTAGTCACAAACTGCTAATCTGCATCCCATCGGTAGGTAATCGACATTTAACGTGGCGAAATCCCCCAGGCCTCCCCCGCGGACTGCTAATCTACTGGCTCTGCATACCTGATCCCTGATCTTTCTTTTCTTTGTTTGCCGCGTTGCTCCGTGTTGGACAGCGTGCTCTGTCATTGAGATAATGGATGCTTTCAGGCCCGCTCCGCTCAGCCTCTGGGCTTTTTTCAGAGGTTCGCTGATCTGCTGCTCGTGCGGTTAAGAGGCTAAAACAAATCCAGGAGTGAAAGTGTTCAGTGTCGTGCAAAATCTGTCAGCAGGGGATGACACAGTATGAATCAGTGCACGATAAACGGGCACTTTCTGCGCAATCAAACCCAAATCTCCCTCCCTTTCCTCTTCAGGAGACAATGCATCCGGGTGTATGTTGGCCTGATTTAGGTTCTGAAGGGTAGAGGCTTGTTGCTGCGGTGGGGAAAATGAGCCGCTTAGCTGCTGGCACCTCTGGTTCCTCTCCTCCTCTGAGGTGAAAGGACGTTTAACAGCTAGCTTTGTTTTCTCTGTTTGCTCCTGTCAAAAGCGTTGGAAGGAACGTGCTTTCAGGGTGTGCCGTGTGGACTTGTGTAAGGGTGGTCTCATGTCAAACAGGCGCTCGGCGGAACACATTCTTGGTGATTGTTCGCTCGGTGGGGAGTTTAAGCCTCGAGATAAATCAGCGTTCCTCAGAAATCCCCTGGTCCTCCTGTTTAAAGGCCAAAAACGTTTAACGTTTTAATGAATGTGGCTCGGAGAGCAGCGTGACATTGCCTTCCTGTTTAGAGGGTCAGTCGAGTTTTACCCTTCCACTAGGAAGGACACTCACACACACACACACACACATTATTGTGTATAGACTGAGTAGGAATGGAAGATTGACTACAGAATGACTTTTCAGACAAGCATTAAAGCATCCGCGCCATTATATTCAGATGTCACCTGCAGTAAACGTTGGAATTCTTCATGGAAGACCGAGGGAAGTAACCAGCAAACTGCTGGAAAAGTAGGATTGCTTTTGAAGATATCCATTTATATATGTCAGACCTCCTTAACTGCCCATTTGTACCTGTAACAACGGTATAGTCCGCATGTTTTCTTCCAGATCTTGGTCATTTACGACGGGCATGGTTTGAATTTATTCAATCATCGTCCTAAAAGTGTAATAAACAACCCTTTATGGCTCGTTATGCTTCTGGCGGCTCGGTATTTGCTATTTGTTTGTTTTAAAGGGCGTGGGGGTGCTCCTTGGGTTCCCCTACTCCTTGTTAAAAGTTCATTACCATCACCAGAGGCGCGCCGCAGGGGTTAATTTAGCGCCGGGTTGCAGCGCGCCAGTGCGCACACAGTGGAGGAGTTGTAGAGGCGATGCCCTTTTGTGGAGAGGTCTCCTGCCATGGAGAGTACAGGCGGCATTCACAAACGGGACACAAAGAGGGGAAAGTGCATTTAAATGGCTCCATTCTTTTGCCCGCTGCTGCAGGGTGTTGGTTGGGGGTGTTGGAGAGGATCTTTTTTCCGCCGAGAAAAGTAGAGAACAAGACGCGCGAACGGCTTGGGTTCTTTTTTTGTTTGTTTGTTTGTTCATTTTTAATTCACCCCAGTGGAATCCACGGTGCTTTCATCACACCGTTTCTGAATCTGCTTTCCCGGAGCGGCACGGTCTCATTTTTAATGAAAAAAGAAGATTTTACGCACGGATCGCCCGAGTGTCGTCAGGATGATCAGTTCCCCGGTACCTGCCGGGTAGTGGTTTGAGACCCTAAAAAAAAAGCTTTACTTTTGTGAATATTTATCTCAAGCATGCCCATGGATAAATTCGCAAACATGGATGAAAAACTGTGGATCCTGGAGGACCTCAACATGATGTACATTCGACAGATTGCGCTGAGTTTACAGGTGAAATTTTCTGTTTCCACTAGTTGTCTCTGATTCTTCTCACGCTGCTTGCTGCCATCACTTTAAATCAATGTTACTGGCCATTTCAGTGGGAATTACCTATTCTGTCTTTACTTTTACCCACTATTACCATTTTCAGGCTGGTTTAGCGCATGTTGTGGTGATCAAACCGAGTCTGCAGCTGTTCCTTCGTGTAAAGTTTAGAAGTTGATTGAAGAATCATCCTGTTTGACACCGGATAGGAGCTGACACCACCATGGTCTCCTCTTTCTACACATGGCAAATCTCTCACTGACAGCGACTAGAAAACAACAGCGTTGCCATCTGTCGCTTTATTGTATTAAATTTTATTCTTTTTTCTGTTCAAATGGGTTTTAAACACAGTCCACAACTGCACATGTGAGCCTCATGTTCCCTGTGGGAACCTGTGAGTGTGTGTGTGTGTTTTTGTGTGAGCTCAGAAAAAGAATGGCATCACATACGGTTCTCATTAGGCCAATATTTGACCTTTTTTTCCCCCTTCCCGCAAATCTCCAATATCTCTTTTCCTTTTAACACTTCTAGAAGAAATAATGTGTGTTTTAGAGAAATAACAGCGGTTTCAGAAAAATTCCAAAGCCGCATTCCACGATGTGACAGTGTAGCTGTGTTGTGTGTCCTGCAGCTGTTATGCAGAGAAAACATTCTGCCCCGCACGTCCGATTAATTCGGCTTCAAACACCCTTCAGCAGGGAGGAGATGCCCCCACCAACCACTGGAAAGCTGGTGTCGTCGGAGGTGTTTGTCCGTTTGATTGTTCCGAACGACGCGCCAAAGAGTGTGTCTGGTTTTTATTTACTAAAAAGAGTAGAATGTAGAGAGCAGAAAAAACCTATTTCTAGTATTCTCACATGCTGAAATAGTCATTGTCCTGTTTTGGCGAAGTCGTTTGTTTATGACTGCGATGCCAAAAGATAATCTCGTATAATTTACTGAATCGGATTGTACAGTTTGTTTTATTTAAGTCTTTTTTTTTCCACTTTTGTAGCCACGTGGAAAGACCATTTTCATCTATTCTATTCAGTAGTCTTTAGCTCATACCAGTGTTTTCCCTGTTAAACGCGCTTGTTTGCTACCAAGCTAGCTCACTTCTTCCCCTCGCTCCGCCTGGGTCGGTTTATGACAGAGACCTTCTTTGTATGTTGCCCTGCAGAGCGACTGCAACTTGGTCATTTCTTGGGTTTTACATAACTCTGCTACCTTCAGAAGGCTCCTCACACTCACAAGCACACACTCACACACACACACACAGAATGCTTTACATGAATTTATATAATACGGAGCTTTGGCCTTATGGGACGATAAGAATTTGCTCGGTTTTAAGAAGAAAATGTCTAAAATGAGAAGCTTGTGCACGTCCAGAGCATTCCTCTGGCAGGTATTATTGCCGTGTCAGGAGGGGGGAGAGACTCCTCTCTTTGTGTTGCTTCTGAGCTCAGTAGGAAGTAACTTTTCAGCTCCTCAGGTTTTAACAAGTCAGTTACAATGTAATCCACTGCATTCCTGGCTCCGGTCCACCTTTTTTTCCCTTAATTTTTGCCTTCCTCTACTTGTGAGGCGATTTAATGCTATCATGTATATGCATAAAACCTAGAATTAAATAGAGGAGAGCAAAACAGTTGATAAGTAACTAGACTTCCCATCATAAGATGCAGCTTGATGTCATTGCCAATAATAGTCACATACACAGTCACTTCCTTTTGCCGCAGATCCGTTCCTTATTTACCCATTATTTCCTCTTGTTTGACTCTAATATTCTGAGCATTTATAGAGCTTCACAGCAGATGAGTTTACTTTTGGTAGAGAAACATAAAAAATAAATTAGAGAGATGGATATTAGTCTTTTGTGAGTTATTTCTCAAGAGGAAGCTAACAAGGTTTGGATAAGTTTTGAAAAGATTAGAAAATGTCATGGTACAGCCCAGATTGTTTGACCTTTAATCTGTCGTTCATTAACCTGGTAATGTCACCATCCAATTAAGGTCTGAAGTGACTTCCGTTTTAGGGGTCTGGGTGCTGTTGTTAGGGAGATCAGAGGACCTGGAAATGAGTGTGTGGACATCCGACAATGTTCCAGTCGAACCTACAAGACCTGTTGACTCTTCTGATTGTTATTTTCCTGTCAAAAATCCATCTTTTTTCTCTTAACCATCACCTTTTTGGGGTCAGAAGGCCAATGAGGCCTATCCTCTCACTGAGTAGTAGACAAACACTTGTAGGGGGAATCAAAGCTTGGCTAACGTTGGCTAATATCCTGTCAAGACAATTATACCGTTGCTTTTATTTCAATCTGTGTCAACAAGACCCATAGAGGTCTTTAGGCAGATCTGTTGACCCCTAAAACCTCAGCCACGACTTCTGACCCTTTTAGATATTGAGTGAACTCGCATAGGCAGTCAGGTGGGAGTTTCTTTTTTTTTTTTGCTGCCTCACGCGGGAGTTATATTTGACCCCTCACACGCTCCCGGGGTCTAAACTTAGCTTCCGTCATGCTTCAGAGTGTTTTGCTCACACGCGCTGACCTATCGGTCAGTATTCATGATATTCTAGTCAGTATTCTAGTTGAATCTGTGCTCAGATCAGTGGTCAAGCTGCTCCAGAGCATTTTAATCCACAGAAGTTAGCCAAAGGAAGAGAGGATTTATTCTTTTATTCATTTATTTTAACCTGCTCATCGTACAAGGCTCATCTCGCTGGGCAAAGGCCACATTGACAGAGTTTAATCCCTGCTTGCCTTCCTGTTTCCTGGACAGTGAACACACATTTTCACGTGCACTCTGGGCAGGCCCACGAATTACATCCTGGATGAATCTGGAGTAAAAGCAGAGGTTAATCTTATTCGTGCTGACACAGAAAAGCACCAGATTCTAAAGCTTTAACTTCAATTCTTCCTTATTTCACTGTCTAGATATGAGGCAGGTATTTGTTTCAGTTTAGGTAGGAAACCCAGAGGCAAATGGAAATAAATCAGGCTTAAACAAATCAGTAAATAGATTCTGTGCAGTGTCAGTGCTTGTAAAATAAGATCACAGACAATGTTGTTACCTGAAGCATTCGATTGTGGTTGTTTTTGAAGGA
>CAAE01014600.1:62645-116655 GCA_000180735.1 Tetraodon nigroviridis
CCTGAATTCGTCTTGGCTGCTGTCAGGGTTTTTGTCAGCCTGTTTATTGTCAGTCTGTCATCAGACCTGAGGTCAGACAACAGCTGAGCAGCTCCCGACTGTTGGGTTGTTCTGCACATGCTCCGTGCTATGCGCGAGACAAAATATTTTCATTAAGCATGAAATATAATATAGGTCAAACTCAAAAATACTGAGAACAATAGTCCCAAAGTGCATAATAAGTAAAGTGATTTGCAAATGATATGGCTGTTCAGAGAGAGTGCTGAAATAAAAAAAAAAAGATAGACAATGCAGCCATAACTTAAAAAAAAGAGTTCTGAACTTTATTTTTGTAGCTTTAAATATTAATGAATCCACCAAAGTTTGTATATCAGATTTTTAAATTGTGTATGTGCTATTTTTTATTCCTTTGTTAATTTTGTGGGAGGAATGGGCATGTTCCTGTAGCTCTTTGCAGTGGGTCTGTTCTATTTTACATCGCTTTATGTTGCTTATAAACTTTATACGAGGAGGACTGCAAGTGGTTTGTAAAAGTAGATTCATTTATGATTTTCTAAAAAAAAAAACCTGACCACGAAGAAAGCTTTGTAATTGTCGCTTAATTTTATTTGTAAATAACTGCATTGCCTGTAAAATATGAACTAATTTTTACTTCTATTTGGGTCAAGTGGCATCACACCAGTGTAGTTATGGTAGTTCACTGCTGAATCGGAGGTTTCCGAGTTGCAACTTCTGACAAACGTTTTTTTCTAGACAAGGATGATAATAAAAATATTAATACCCTACTAGTTTGTTAAGTTTTCTAATGTTTAATTTGTACTACAGTAGGAAGCGCTCGAGTCTCGGAGGAAAAGAAAGGTCTGAGCAGGTTAGCCTGGCTGGAGGACGGGTTAGGATTAAGGGACATCCTGTGTGATGTCACAAGGGTGGACGCTATCACCCACTGGCTCATTCACTGCGGCAGATCCGGAGCTAATCTTCCTTCAACAATCCCCGATTAGCTCGTCACGTTTTAGATTGCAGTTTGATTTTCTGAAAACTGTTTTTCCTGTTTAACTCAGGTTTACAGTTTGGTGACCCGGGACTGTAAACGTGTGCCCGACGACGCTTCTTTCGCCGTCTCGCTGGCACGGCCGTCACCTGATGACACGCTGATCTGATTAGTGGTGGATATTTACAGCTCTAAATCTGGGGTTATCAGAGCTCATCTTGTTTTTGTTTCACCGATTTTCTGTCGGGTCAACAAAATCTGACCGTGTCTTCGGCTTTTGTAGAAGCTTTTTGTACCTCCTCTCTCTGCGCACCTGCAGATTTGCAGATACGCATACTGCACTGCTAGCATTAGCCAAAGTCTGCCCACAGACGGGCTCTCTCCTCCTCCATCTTGATCCGCCTACATGTCATCTGCTGCATCTCTGGATCATGCATCCAGTTTCAAGCCTCATCCCATAAACGGCAGGAAACAAAACACATTGCATGTTGGGGTTTTTTCCACTCATCCTTCTCTGTATTCCTCTCCTGACGCCGAGATAAACATCCAAACAACGGGGGATAAACACTGCGTCCGATGTTTTGCCGTATTTTCCACAGAGGTATATTTTACAGATGCGGATTTGTCGGAGTCCTGCTCGCGGCCTCTCCAACCGCCGTTTGATTCGCCACATGTCCGCGCCTCCTGTTTCCACCTGCCCACAAATCGCTGCCATACATCACTGCTAGACAAGGCGATACACTCCACTGCACAAGGAGTTCCTGGTGTGTGTGAAGGCAGTAAACAGAGGGAGATGCATAGGGGGAAGAAAGAGGCCCGAGAAGGATGAAAGAATTTTTTTCTCGACGGTTTGTTTGGAAACTACAGATCTTAAACGCGCCAACGTTCAGGGGCGCTATCGTTTTAAAAAAAGTTCATTAAACAATAGGGGATCGGTCTGGAAATAGTGGCTCGATACATAAACAGCCTCGTTAAAACTACCCAGGACTGTTTTTTAACAGCAACATGGGTGTTGCCACTTGCGTAGTTCACTGATATAACAAGACACTAACACACTCAAGTTCTTTACGGTCTTTTTATGGGACAGACAATATAGTTGCACCTAATACTCCTGTTCTCTGGCAACTGCACCAAAACAGAGGAACAGTACAACACAGGTGTAACTACAGGCGCTGGGGTTGGATGATTTGAGACTGAGAATCATTTGCTGCGGGTCACGACTTGCCTTGTTTCTCTCTGGATGACTGGTATCCTGCACCGCCTGTGTGCAGAGTGATTATCGGCTATAGTACACCACGTTGGGCTTAACTATACGGCCCCTTTCCCGTCTTGCTCCTGCCTCTAATACAACCCAAATGAACTCATTTTACTTACATTTCTCTTTTTCTGGTGGACTTTTAAAGGACATTTTGTGAGTGGAAAATGTTTCGCCTGAACGGTTCGGTAGTCGAAATATATTGTGTTTTAGGGAGGAAGAAAAAAAGAGGCTGAGTCATAAAAGTTGAACATTTTCTTTCTCTGGCATGGGCAACCAGGGTAGATTTACACACACACACTGACGCTTACCAAATTCCCCTCAAGTCATTTTAATTTTGAGTGCAAAACTTGCTAAACCAAGACTTTTTAAAAAAGCAAACTGAATAACAAACAAATAAACTAAGAACTGTTGTGCACAACTGTCCTGAAATTGGTGTCAAAGCCTCCAGGATGCTCTTCAAGGACCCCTGGACGTCCCTGGGGCTGGGCTCACAGATTAAGAAAACACACACATACACACACAGACACACACACCCGCCTCCTCCGGAGCGGCTCTTGGTTGGTCCATCGGGCGGTCAGTCCTCATCCTCCCCGGTGCCGCTGACGCCGCTGCTCGTTCTCGGGGTTTGTGCGTGAATTCCAGCCGGAGGCTTCAGAGCAGCCACGACAGTCATGTTCCTCATGATGACAACACTAAAAGCGGCTCAGACATGTGATCCATTTTCCAAGCGCTGCGTTCGCGGACTCTGCGCGGATCCTTAACGACTTAACAGCTAACAGCAGCTTTTCCCCCTCACTCGGACTGTCAGTGAGTGGATATACATCTATACGGTTTTTTATTGTATATATATATATATTTTTTGGCCTGTAAATGGGTCTGCCACAAAGGGAAATTCTGCGCTGAGGCATTTTGCGCTGCATGCGGGACTCTGGTGTTGCGTAAAAGCGCCCGCGCTGCCAGTTTTGGAGAGTTTCTGAAAGGAGCGTTTTCTGTTCCGAGAGGATGAATAACTCAGACAGTCAAAGGGTAAGGGACGTTTTTTGTTGTTGCTTCCGTGCATGAAAAAAGGTGGTACTTAACGTTTATCACAAAACTGGGAGGAAAAAAGAAAAAAAAAAACGCCCGTGGACCACGTGACCGGCTGTGTCACCGTGGGACTGCGAACCTTCAAACATCTCTTCAGACCTCACTAAATCCAGATTATACAGTGACTTTTACCTTAGTGTAGCTTGGAAGCAGATTTAAATTGGCAAATTTAATTTGTAGAATTAAAAAAAAAAAAGTATCCGTTACTTTGTTACTCGAGTATTGCTGCAATCAAGTTGTTGTTTTTTTTTTTTCTGTAGTGAAACTTATAACCGTGCGCAAATGATCAGGAAGCATCTTTGTCATGATGACAGAACTCGTGATGCCACTTTCTGGCTGGAAAGAGGCTTTTTGGACGTCGGTCTGGTGTTGAACCTAAAGGGGCCCACGCACATCAACCTCCGGGAGGCAGAACGACCCGGACGGACGTGATCTTTTCATTTCTGTCTGCCTCTCCGTGAGATCCACGCTGGGAGCGTGTGGCGTATGTGCTCCTTTTCCCTCTGCAGGCACCCCTGATCATGAGTTCTGAAAAGGTCATTCCCCCCATAGCCCCTTCTTATTTGTCATTCCAGAGCAGTCGAGCCCTCCTGATGGGGGTTTTATTATTTTTGATGCCGCATTCAGTCCCTTTCTTTGTAAAACGGATGTTTTCGACATGTTTGCGCTCGGGGGGGGGGGAGGGGGCTTTTGGTGTCTCAGGTCAGTGGATGGCCACGGAATCCTCCAGATCCTCCAGCCGTTGTTTTGCGATCAATAACCTCTTACTGCAGAGAACCTTCCTGCAGTCAAGTGTTTGTCCTCTATAGATGGGTCTCTCTGAGGTATATTAAATGTCTCCCCCCTCCTGCACGTCTGCCAGTCTCTCCATCTGCATTCATTCACGTGCTGGCATGCACGCGTACGCTGGTTCTCCTGCCGCTGCCTCGTTCTGGCCCTTCTCTGCTGCTGCAGTAGAGGTCATTCTGCTTCCTCTGCAGACACTCGCTGCTTTATTTTTGTTTTTTTTTTTATCCCACAAGGCAGAGATAGGACTTCCTTCGCCTGAGAACCACATGAGAACTGCAGCCCATTACTCTCTGTACAGTATGTTAACAGCTGTGGGGGGTGGGGGTAGGGGTAGGGGTGTCCTTGAGCTCTCTGTTAAAGGAGTCATATTAAAAAAACAAAACAAAAACAATGTGCCACCTCATACCAGGATCCATCCGAATGTTTTGTCCCTCCTCCTCCAAATACCTGGTTTATGAATCCAGCCGAAAAACTGCCCCGGCACGCTGAGATCAGAAATTATGTTTTATTAATGTCATAAACGACTGCAGCGCTGTGAAAGAGCTCTTGATGGGTTAGTCTGGATGGAAGGGTTGCGTCAACAGAAAGAAAGAGAGCGAGCGCCAAGAGAGAGGCCAGTGGGCGTCACGCTAGCTGTGTTCACGCGCGTATTTGTGCGAGAGCAGTTTACTCTGAGACAGCTTAAACATCTATATATCTATCTATCTGTCCATCCATCAATCTATCAGTCTATCTCTCTATCTGTCTATCAAGAGAGAGAGAGAGAATCTGGAATTTGACTAGGTGACCTCTGCTCCGCATGGAAAATCTTGACCAGTGTGGGTCCAGATATTTTTAGATTAACTGAACCAGCGGCGAAAGCCTGGGAGGCAACGTCCTATTTATCACATAAAATAATGGTATTTATCATTTAAAAGCACATGATTTGTCAACAAATCTGTAATATTGCAGATATATATATATATATATTTGGGTATGTATATATATATATATATATATATATATATATATATATATATATATATATATATATACATATATATATATATATATATATATACGTATATATATATATATATATATATATATGTACACACACACACACACACACACACACACACACACATGTATTCATTTCAGCCCAGGTAATATTAGTGTATTTATGAGACGCTAGCGTGCAGCAGACAGGCCATGCTTTGTTGTGTCACAACTAAAAAAGTGTTTTGTCACACTCATATTTGTGTTGCGTTGGTTAAGTGTTTCGTTGGGGCTGCGACAAATAGAGATTGCAACTTTTGCATGTGTTGCGTTACATGTGCGTTTCAATGTCATTCCTGGTTCATTCATCAAACTGCGGGTTGTTCTGGAGACCAGCGATAAGGAAGCCCCAGCCCATGCTTCCATAAACCCTCCTGTTTCTTTCATGGCTCGATCTCAGCGGCTCCCGTTGGCTAACCTCGCTCCTCATTGTCTCTCGCCCCACTGAACGACTCGCATGCGGAGACCGATGCATCCCTATCACACACACCATCTATGTATGCAGCTGGAAGGTTAATGTGGGCCGTTAATAATGGAAGAGAGGATTGGAAGGGTTGTAAATTGGCAGAGGGGCGGAGACAAAGTGACACGCTGTGAGTGATGCCTTAAATTCCCAAATTAAATTCCCTATGTCGTTAATCAAAGCAGTTAGAGAATACCAGTTCTAGGAGCTGATTATCGGTATCTTTAGATATTGATATGATGGAGGTATGCTCTTTTTTCTTTTTTCCACCTGTTTTACCCTTAGGGCAGATAACTGGAAGGTGGGGTTGCGGTTAAATCAGGGATATCAGCCTCCTGCAGCTTCATGAGTATTCAAATCCGTCCACAAAGACTTTAAGCATCGCGCCGGTCAGTCGTGACTGTGGACGCGCCTGCACAGCAGATATAAACTTTGCTTCCAACAAATCTCACATGTGGGGAGCTGTGGGGGTTGGGGGCACGTGTGATTTTATATACACATGCAGTCGTACATTCTAAATAAGGAAATAGTAGCCCCAGAGATGAATAATGGAGTGGTAAATGCTGCCTTGGCTTCAAAGCAGGAGTCACTGTAGCACACTGAACGGAACCAAAAACTACACGAGGATTGTGTTATTCTAGTGATGCTTGAGCACAGTATGTTTGCTTCTACTCCAGTGTTGTCTATGTTTTTTTTCAGTGCAGTTACTGTAAAGACTAGATAAGAATACAAGATAACGGTCAGAGTATAAATATAGATCCTAAGACAGGGCTAACAGAGTAGTAATTCCTAGCAAGTGAAGAGGTCTGTCAGAGGATATGTTGGGCTGAAAATATTCTATTGTAGGCTGTTATTTTCAGTCATATTTTGAAAATTCTCAGTCAAATTCTGGCTATCCCGCAGATTGAATCTAGCGCCACTTAAGATTAAACCTCCTCAACTAAGATTTAGGGATTTATTTCCAAGAATGCTGGGCTAACCCTTCGCTCTTGTTCGCAACTCTCCGTGTGCGTCGATGATCCGACAAAAAGAGCAGAAGTAAAAAAGCCGCGCAGAGGAGAGTTTGGCTGGCTTAAATTCTAGTTAGGCTGCCTGAGCTAATTAGCCCCCGACTTCCTCCTCCTGATTCAGACATGAGGAAAAGCCTGGGGATTACTGAGACAAGCAATGTGTGGGGGTGCTTCTTTCCACGGGTCAACTAATGAGCACTTTACAAATGGTGTGGCAGCGCATCCCACCGCATGGCGATTGGCTAGGTTTATGCTAGCGACAATGAAGTAACCCCTTTGCCCTAAGGGTACAGAAAAAAAAGGTCCTGGGACCCAGCAGGGGTGCAATGTGCCCTCTTGCCTCTCCTTCTTCTCACCCTTTAACCCTTTTGCTGTTCCTCATTTACCATTTGCCTCACACCCCCGCCCCCCTTTCCTCTCCAAACACCCCACTGCAGCACACGGGGAAATAAAACCAGAATCATATTACCAAACGCTGTCTTGGTATTGTGCTGTTTCCTTGGAGATTGCTAAACCCAACCGACAAACCCAACTCCTCAGTTGTGTCTTAGGCGTAAATCTTCGGACAGACTGGGAGATCTGATGGTTCCGTCTCTCTCTCCGCTCCCACAGTCAACCGAGGTGTGAGGAAATGTGTCCAACCGAGAGCTGTCAGTCACGCTGCTGTTTACGAACACACACACAGCTCTTTCTGCGCACTGGATTTGTTTTTGTTTTTTTTGTTTCGCTTTTTTCTCGGGACTAGGTGTTGGGCTTCACAAGCTGCGCAGCCAGGAACCGTTCCCAGACTCTCAGAGACCAGCGGGCGTTGTAGCCGTGACAAACTCCAGCACAAAGTGGATTACATTATCACATCGGTGCCTTTCTGCCTGTTTTATGTGACTAAATCCCCTTTACTCCATCTGCCCTCAAAAAGACACATCGCAGCGGACTTTGATCATGAGCTTAAAGAGCTGCTTCATACTTGTTCCTTTCTTAAAGTCTTATCCCCTCTCTTCAGAGTTACATAAAAAGAAAGAAGATAAAAACCTGGCTAACGAGTTAATAAGAGCCTCAACAGTGTAATAGTTACAAGTAGTTACAATTTTAGCGTGTGTGTCTGTGTGTGTGTCTGTGTTTGATTTGTTGATTGGCTCTTGTCGCTCCCACACCGCCCAGTTCAGTGGGTCAGTGGTGGAGCGTTCCAACTTTCACATCACATCAAATCAGATAATAATAATAATTAAAGTCAGACAGCAAACTTAAAGTGTTACATTGCATTGTTTCATTTGATTAACACTTCAACCGCAAGATGACAACACCAGAGCATGTCACATTAAATCGCTTTCACTGTGGCCGTCGACAACATTGTTAACACAGTCTATCTACATTCATGACTGCCATAGTGATAACTAAATCAATTTATACTATCAGCAAAGTTGGAGTTGATCAAATTTTTCCCGTACATGTTCAAAGTACATAATTTGGAATCATTACATTATTTTTACAACCAAAGAGTAATTATTTAAAAGAAACCTTGGAGTTGTTTGACCTGGCAGCCATGATGGCGTTGCAGTTTCTTTACGGACCTGGACATATGACATAATCTCATTGGGACAAGCCCTCTCGGAACCAATAGAAACAAATTGTAGGGTCAAAATTTGGGGGAAAAAAAGACCCTAACCCTAAATCCTCAACATATAAGTCTATAAGAGGCCTGAGGCAATTTTAAATCTGGCTTGACTTCTGGAAAGTGACATTCGAGCTACAGAATCGGCATCGTTACTTCAGCAGTAACAACAATACATAGGCTGCTGATGGGACAACAATAATAAAGCCAGGAACAGCAAAATGAACTCCTTTTTCTCATCTTATTTTTTCCGTTAATTTTTAGCCCATTATTACCTGAAAATACACCTCACAGTGGCAGCCCCACTGGTATTTACAAGTCTGGTCTAGAACATACAGCCTTTCATAAATCTCATAAACATATGCTCCCCCGGGGCTGTTAGCTTATATACTGTGAGACCACACAGACACACAAGAGAGCTGGATACACGCAGGTGCTCGTACATCTTCCTTGTACCTTGTACTTGCAGGTGTACATTACCTCAAAGTAATTCTGCAGTTTTCTTTTCTTCGCTTCCTTCTTTTCTATGTGTGAATATGTAGCATGTCTGGGAATGTTAGGCTGCGTTCAAAGCGTGTAAGAGCCCTCGCGCATTAGCGTGCCTATGAATTGCTGTACTGATCACTGCTTGGCAGGCTCGAACTGCTCTCTTGTGGCACTAAATGATTAGTTTATAGCTTGAAATCCACTCTGCCCTTACTCTGCTTTTACGGAACACATCCAAAAAAAGCACTTGCGGGTGCAGAATGCATGCATGCTGCAAAATACTGATTCGGTGAGATGTATTTCTTCAAGTACAAAATCCCATTTTCACCGTCCTTCCTGCATGCAAACCCGTGCAAAACACGGTTTGGGACACTCAACGCGGTTTGTCTCTTTCGAGCCGTGAGTGAGAGCTCCACCCAAGGGTGCAACTGGGACCAGCTGCATTTAGACACACCAGCTTTATGTGAGAGCAGCTGGCTGTAAAGTCGTTTGGACACGTGCTAGCACAGACGCTGACGGTGTTCTCCGCGCACGCGTGGCGGCAGAAAGGGGGTGAATAATGGAATATTCACTGCTTTGGAGGAGGGAGTCATAAAGTATGAGCTATAAGCGTTAGATAATTCTAGATATTTTCACCTTAGTAACAATGGTAAGAGCATTAGACGTGCATGAATTAGGTGTGTCCTGGCAGCGAACACACACACAGGCTGCTTTTTGGACAGGTTCATGTATGCAGACCCTCAGTTGAGGCACTGTTGCCCCATGACTCTTTGCCATCCAGGCTCTTGTCGTGCCCTGGCTTGCGAGCAGCAGCTGGAGTCGGAAACACAGTCGGGGCATTGTTGGCTGAATCGGCCCTTTGTTTCTAAACGGTTTGTTGTGTTTTCTTCAGTTTTTTTTCCCCTCAACTGACCTCACCCCACGTGGTTCGCTTGCCTTCTCTTCGTTTTTCATGCTCACTCAGTCATGGTCTTGGTGTGGTTAAAGAGGGAGCGTAAAGGAAAGGAGCGGAACAGGGTGGAGCGGAAGGCAAAAGCAGCAATGTTTTGGCTGCCTCATTAAAAGTCAGCGGCTTGTGTTCAGGCCAGGATTATAAAAGTGGTCTGGTCTGCACCATACTCGGGTTTGAGCGTTTGAAAAGAGTGTGTCCAGTGATGTCTTTTACAAATATGGAAAAAAAAACAACAACAACAAAACCTCATGAAAAACTGTCGGGTTTTTACAGCAGTTGAACCCTCAGACAAAGACCAAGGGAATATTTACTGCTAGCATCAAATGCAAATTAAAATGTGTGTGTTTTTGTGTTTCGCATAGGCAGTGTATTAAATAGCGCACGAGAAAGCACAGTTTCCAGTTTCTGAAGTGCTCTAATGTAATAAAGCTAGGATTTACTGCCTTGTAATAAATACTAATGAAAGAATGCCAGAGGGGAAAATTCTACCTTTTCAAATGTTTTGCATTAATGCATTATTTATTTATTGCCATTATAGCAAGAAAGCATTCAGCAAAATTGAATTAAACACTTCATAGAGGTCTATTTTTTTACATAGGAAACGTATATATTGTGCAATAAGATTTGTCTGTCTCTCATTTACAAGTGGTTAGCATTGCTGTGCGCTATAAAGTAAAATGTTATTTTCTGGGTTTTTCTTTTCTAAATGAGCATTTGACCCCACCCCCGTTGTGAGCTCCTGACTGCAGTCGTCTGGTCTGCCCAGAGTGTAGAGGTCAGAGGTCGAACAGGAACGTCTGCTCATGCAGAACAACACATTGTAAGCGAATCATTAAACGCACCATCTGCGGTGGCGTCAAATCCCCAGGCAGAATGTGTTTATGTTTGTTTAGGTGTATGTGTGTGTGTGTGTGTGTGTGTGTGTGTGTGCGTGTGTGTGTGTGTGTGTGTGTGTGTGTGTGTGTGTGAGCATCTTTGAGTTTGCACTAGCAAATTACCTAGACAGAACCAATAGGTGAGAAAATATGTTACTTGGGGTCAGGGTGGCATACTGGCTGGGTCAGGGTCAGGTTCAGGGTCAGGGTTAGGCCACAGTACAGGCTAGGTCAGGGTTAAAGTACATTACAGCCTGGGTTAAAGTCAGGGTTAGCGTTAAGGTACAGCACTGGCTGTGGGATCCAACGATCTGTGTTTCAATTAAGAACGTGCACAGTGATTTTTAGCTCCAGATATCTTCTACAGCTGTGTTTGTTACCATCCTCCAGTTGATTTACTGATCTGACCCTGACGGGAACGGGCGAAAGGAGAAGATCAACGTTATCTGTTATCATTCGTGCAATGAAAAAATATTTTTTTAGCCACCCGTGGCCCAACTTTGAAATATTCCTTTCACAATCCATGCAGAGCTTTCACCTCGATCACCCGTATCCTCTTTCTTGCAGTACACTCGTTGCTTAAGCACCCCCACTCTCCCTTGTTTTCTTTCTGGGCTTTATCTCTCCCTGTTCTACTTTTTGATACCCAATATCTGCTGCCTCCCCTGTCCTCACCCTCCGCCTGGCCAACCATCACAGACACTCTCTGGCATCGACATCGACACCGACACCTGCCACCCTGACGACAACTGCGCCACAGCGACGGGGCGCAGGGGCATGTGAAAGACTTTTCCAGAGAAGACAAGTTTATCTTCCACTGCAGACACGTGTCCGGTTTGGCCTCTGCGTGTGTGTCAGCCTCGTCGCCTAGAGTGTTTATCTCTTTCCTGTCTGCAGAGGTTTCTGTGAGTTTGTTTTTGGCCTGACGTGTGTCCAGACACGTGGATTAGAGGGAGATCTAGGCTACTTGTCTCCTATTCAAAGATCCCCAGAAGGAGAAGCCTGTTAATTTAGCTGCTATAAATACAAAACCTCGTCATCATGGGTCACTTTGCATTGAACTAGTCTGTGGTGACATTACACTGTGTGTGTGTGTTTGTGTGTGTGTGTGTGTGTGTGGGTGGGTGTCAGTATGTGCGCTTTTCCTCAATCTCAATGGTCAGTCGCTAACTGAGCATCCTTTTTTCCCCCTTTTGGATCTATTTTATATTTATTCAATTTATTACATTTATTCTAGATCTCTATCATTATTTTATCACTCATATTACGCATGATGTGATTTTTTTTATGGTAGATGTAGATGGCTTGGCCTCTTTAGTATTTAAAGAATTATTCTCTTTAGTATTTAAAGAAGTATTTAAAGTATTAAAAAAAAAAAAAATCTGGAAATTTAAATAAAACTGGTTTTAAAATTTTATTATTACAAAAGAGAATTCGGCAGTATGTCAGTTTAATTACATTTTGACATATTAAAGTCATTTATACGCACAAAAAAGTCACATGTAACCAAGATTTGTGTTGCCATATTTAAAGTATTGGACGAATTTGGCACATAAACGTGCACGGAAGCATTTATCCACGTGTGGTTAAATGTAGCCGGATCTTTTAGCGCGGAACTGTATTAAATAGTGCAACTCTTACTGACCGTTTCAGTTTTTTGGTGGTTAGGCTCAGAGGAAGAGGAGTCAGACATTAAATATAATTTAAAGCTCTTTATGCTTTTACTAGCATGGCTAAACGGTGGGATTTCTCCACACACACTTCATATCGAATGTTGCTTCCTTCAATCAGCAGCCTGGGACCAAACGTGCTCTTCTACTTTTATTCTCTGTCTGCGGGTGTTTAACAACGTGCAGATCTACCGCAGAGGAAGGTAGACGGCTGACGAAGACTGCTGTGGAGAGGAAAATAAAGCTGACCGGGGCGGGCGAAGTGGAAACGGAGTGTGTGTTTGTGTGTGAGGGAAGGCAGGAGCAAATGAGGGGTGAACGTATAAAAGGCTTACATGCAAGGAATGAAACATTCATGGGGATTGGGAAAAGAAAGAGGATGTGTTGCGTGGACAAACACAGCAATAGAGTTCTGGACATGTTTCATTTTACATTAAATCATACACGTAGTGGGACGAACGATGTCACCGCAGTCGTTCAGCGTTTGACGGGCTGTTCTCGGGTCAGACGAGTTCCTTCCCCTGTGTGTAGTAGATGTGTAGCTAATAAATGATTCAGCTTCTTTGACTCTGCCCAACAAGGAGTGGAGTCATCTTTCCAAAGCCCAAAAGGCCACGTGTTTGAACATTGCCCACACCGCCAGTCTCTCCCTCCTGCTTTTTCTCTTCTGTCACATGACATTAAATACATTCTCAGTGGCTTTAATATTATATCAACTAATCAGCACATGCTTAATTGAATTCATCCATGAATCTGTGCTAGCTTTGTCTACAAAATATCAAAACATGGTAGCAAACGTTGAAGCTTGCGGACTTAAATGTTGTGATTTATGATTCTCCCTTTTCTGTTTGTGCCTCCTTGATCTCATGCTCTCTTCCTCTCGCATTATTTCCCCTGTTCCGGCGCAGGACAGCGACATCCAGAAAAAGATCGACCATGAGATCAGGATGCGCGACGGGGCTTGCAAGCTGCTGGCCGCCTGCTCCCAGAAAGACCAGGCCCTGGAAGCCGCGAAGAACCTTCAGACCTGCAGCACCCGCATCATGGCCTACATGTCAGAGCTGCAGAGGATGAAGGAGGCCCAGGTCATGCAAAAAGTCACGCGGAGGTCGTCGGACGCGGGGCCGATGGAGGATAGACTGCCGTGCAAAGGAAGAGTGGCCATCTCAGGCTAGTAAAAAATTAGCGATTAATGGTGTGTGTGTGTGTGTGTGTTGCTTCCATGGAATGAAGATCCAACTTGGCCAGAGTCTGTTTGAAGTAATATAGAGTGTTTAGCGCCACGTGCTCATTAGGAATTACAAGTCAGGCTCACTCATGACGACGGACACACAACTTTGGGAGCTATTTTGGGCTTCTGGCTCATAGATGGGACGTATGCATGGGTCTGAGTTTAAACCAACAACCTTTACAGCCCTGGAGTGACCACAAGACTGTCTGAGTAACAGTCGCTTCGCTAATACTGGGAGATTATCCTGCGTCTGGCCACCCTGTATAAGATCAGCAGTGATAACTGGATAATGGAGGTCAGAGGTCAAGAAGTCATGATGGTTTCTGGGTTTGATGGAGGTGAAAACTGTACCAAAATCTACACAAAGTGAAGAAGTTGATCGTAAAAAAAAACATTAAGGCCTTGGTCCTATTTCACACCAGTTTCATTTAAGACTCTGTTTATGGATCTCAGGGTGTTTTTGTAGATAACCGTAGGTTTTCATGATCGGGTCAGAGGGGATGTGGATGTTTTACAACGTGAAAGGGCGCTGTCGACGATTGGTTACAGTAATAAGCTAATTTGTATTACAGACATACCACAAAAAAATATGATTTGCAGCAGGAAGCATGCCTATTTAAGATGTTCCGTAGGTTTGAGGACACAGCGAGAATGTAAAACAGCAAAGGTCGGTGAGGATGCAGCAGTGTGTCTGTGTCTCACACACAGATGCTCACATATTAGGCAGAGGAAGGGTTATCTCCATTTTGGTGGTTTCATCCCCCTTTCTCGTGTGCTTGCAGATCTTCGGATCCCCCTCATGTGGAAAGACACAGAGTACTTCAAGAACAAAGGAGGTGAGGTGCTGCTTTTGCCTTCATAAGGTCCCAAGATGGGTTATTCATGATTTACGCCTGGAGGATTTAATATTGATTTAGCAGTAATGGAAACAGAAAGCAGCTCCGCACAGTGGAAAACAACATCGTGTAGTCAGGATTCAGCTTCTTGACTAAAGAACCAATATCAACAAACAATTTAGAGTAAGAATTATGTTCTGAAACCACGCTGACTCAAATGTTGGCCGGGAAGCCTTTTTACTAATCGATGCAGGCGCGTTTTTGTGCTTCCTGCGTCTCAGGAACCAGTGGTACGTCGACCAAGGCCAGAGGTGATGCTTGGCCCACTGAAAATACGAGCGTGGCCCATCTGCATCTTGGCTTTTTGCCTTTCCCACTTTTCTCAGAGTCGGCGTGGGTTAAACACCACACAGTCATTCTAACAGTCTCGCCGCTCATTTTCTATACAAACGGCAACCCGAGCAGAATTCCCCCGCATGACCCGTGCATGTAAATGAACTCCAGAGACGAGGCTCGCACTCCTAACAAAGCCCAGCGGGGCTGTTCGTCAAGGCCCTCGAATACACACCGACGCAGGTTTCTTTTTCCTGCATCTTTTATTTTGTTGGTTGTTTTTTTTTTTTTATTTGCTTGGAATAATTGTCATATTTAGGTATGACCGCTGGGTAGAACAGCCTTTGGTGCATTGATGAATGATTAACTGTATGTTAACTTAAAAAACGGGTAACCTTATACTTAGCGCTACTTAAAAACTGGCAATTTGTGTTGGAGTTTCCATTTATAGATGTCTCGGTCTGATGTAAAATGTCAAAAACCCAGCTTTTCTGTTCACACGTATGCAGCTGAAGTGTTAGGGTTAGGTTTTTCAGAAATCTTGGCCAGGAGACGGAGGTGCATTAAGTGCTGCTATTAAAATGAACCTTTCATTTTTTTCTCTTCCTTTTCTTCTGCAGAACTTCACCGGTGTGCGGTCTTCTGCCTGCTTCAGCTGGGCCGAGAGATCTTCGACACGGACATGGTGATAGTGGACCGGACGCTCACCGACATCTGCTTTGACAACACCATCGTATTGTAAGGTCGCCTGTTCTGCGCGGAGCAGATGCACGCTGTCAGTTCCCCTCGGTCACCGTGCGCGTCTGCGTCCGCAGTAACGATGCCGGGCCGGGCTTCGAGCTGCGCGTTGAGCTCTACAGTTGCTGCTCGGAGGAGGACTACTCAGCAGGGAGCACCCCGAGGAAACTAGCCAGCAAGCTGAGCTCATCGCTGGGACGATCGGCCGGGAAGAAGCTCCGGGCGGCCATGGAGCCTGGTCCGTGCAGTCCCGTGAACAACGTGGGAGCGGCCCCTCTGCTGCTCCCAGTGCCTTCTGTAGCGTAAGTTTGGTTGAATAGGTGTAATGGTTAGCCTCTCACACCTGTCAGATGAGCAATTTACAATATTTCAAAGAGTCGGAAATATTGTTCGGTCCTTGGAATTTCCAGAGGACCTGCTTATTAAACTTGATTCTAAAATCGCCTGCTGGTGCCCAGAATTGAAGCGCGTGTCTCTCTTTTGTGTGCCATCAGGGGCCGGAAGTACCACCTTTTAGCTCACACCACCCTGTCGCTGTCGCACATCCAGGACAGCTTTCGCACGCATGACCTCACGATCTCCGGCAACGGTGAGTGACAGTCCCCACCTCCGCTTTCCTCCGCCACGTCTATTATCTGTCATTCTTTTTTTAACCTACACTTTCCCACTTCTCCTACCTTCCTCTAATAACTGCCTTTGAATAGAGTGCATGATCTGTATCCCTCCCCGCCACCCCCCACCCTCCAGCCATCGCCAAGGTCACCGATAGTAAAAGCTCTTCGAGTGATGTGGCTGCAGCAACGATGTCGTCTAACAAGGGAACAGGCCCCCAGACAGACCTTTAGGCCCTCGGCGTTTCATTTATTGGCCCTTCAGTCCGCCGTAAAGTTTCCCAACTGCACTCTCAACATTTCAAGCAGCTGCCGGTCTCGCTCCCGTGGGCCTTGTTTGATCTATGGAGGGCTGGTGGGCCACTGTCTCATTAGTGGGGGGGGAATGGATGCTAATGGGGACGGTCTTATTTATTAATGCGTGTTTGTGTCTCTGCAGAAGAGTGCTCTTACTGGCTGCCCCTGTACGGCAGCATGTGCTGCGCCTCGCCGCTCAGCCGTACTGCATGACCCGGCAGATGATGAGCGGCTGTTTGAAAGTTGAGGCAAGTTGGCTGGTTTGTTTTAAATGAGATACTTTTCAGACTAAAAGTCGCTCCTATAAGTATCAGTCCCAACAGTGCAAAAATGTGTCATGAAAGAGAAAAAAATGGTAATATAATTGTTATTTCTGTCTTGTTAAGTGTTTTGCTGCTTCTCTCATTGTGGAAATGTGTAATATCATTATGTATCTTCAATTTAAACATGCACAAGATATAATATACAATTATGATTAAGATAACTTCATTATAAATTATGTATAGTAATGAAATCATTTCAGATGATAAATAAATATTCAGCATTGATATTTACCGGTATTCATCATTACTGTAAAACTAATACGCTGTATACGTGTATACATGAATTCACCTTACATTATATTTTCTTTATTTTAGAATTATTTCCCTACTTTTTGTAATGGTTGTTTTAAAACTTCCACTGAAAGTACATTTCCCACACATACTGTAGTTGGATGTTTTTGTGAGAACCTTTGAGAGACCCTTTTCTTTCTCCACCTTGCAGCAGTTGGGTGCTGACCCTCAGCACTGGACAGAGGTGTTTGCCATTCTGAAGGGAACAAGTCTCTCCTGTTACCACCGACAAGAAGACGTCGAGGCTAGCATCGAGCCAGCGTTCACCATTGCCATCAACAAGGTCGGCACTTTGAGTATTAACAGGGAAAAACACACACACACACACACCTTAGAGGTTGACCCTGTCCTTCTCTGCACGCACTGTCGGGATGGAGAGCCTGGATGGGTAGAAAGCCGACTGCTGCTAGTTCTAATCTCACGCAATCTGTGGCTCTGAAGCGAAAACGTATATGCTCACATCAACAAGTGTTTGCACAGTCAAAGTCAAAAGTGAAATATTCTGTTTTCAGCTTTTTGGGTTTGATTAAGGGAAAAAAGAGGATGCCTGGGTGGAAAAAGAACTTCAAAGATTTTTGGATGTAATTGTATTTGGATCATTTGACACAATGACACACTTTTGGTAGCTGTATTTCTCATCTTTATTGTTTAATAAAAAAGTTTCACTCATCTTCCCCCCCATGACTCGGCCGGCTTTTGCTTTTTCAAGTCCTGAGCTCTCAGCTGAATTAAAGCCGAGTCAGGTATATAATACAATTTTAAGTCAGTTTGTCATTTTTCTCATCTAAAAGAGGCAGATGAGGAAGCAGTGGCGTAAATGAGCATCAAATGGAGCCACACTGCCATCTAGCCCTCAAAAGCGTCTAGGAGAGATGTTGGGATTCCTTTTCTTTCTGTTTGGTCATTGTTGAGAGAAAATGGTTTGGAAAAAAACCAACCCAATTTGAACAATGGCTCCTTTGTTAGTGGGGGAGACATAATTACAATTGCTGTAATGATCACACGCTTGCTAACAAACACAGTTAACCCAGGTGAGACGACTGTCATTTTTCCCTATTGGTTTTGTGGCAGAGGATGGAGGTTTTGTTTTGGATTTTGATTTCTTTTTTAATCACTGTTGTTTCCAGGAGACCAGAATACGTGCGTCGGAGAAAAACCCTCACAGCAAAGCTCAGAACATTTGCATCAGTAACCATTACGGCGGTGAGGAGGTCACGCACACGCTGACCACTGACAGTCGGGAGCAAACCCATCGGTGGATGGAGGCTTTCTGGCAACACTTCTACGACATGAGTAAGTGCACCAGCAGTGGAAATGCTCAGGAAATCCAGAATTTATGTGTTTATGTTCTGTGGATATAATAACAAAGGTTAACGCTATTATATTCAGGCCAGTGGAAACAGTGCTGCGATGACCTGATGAAAATTGAATTGCCGTCACCGCGGAAACCGACGCCTGTGGCATTGAAACAAGGCTCTCTCTATCATGAAATGGGTACGTATCCCGCTGATGTTCACTGTCAACAAGCAATTAGAATATGTTTTCACCTACTTATATGGGAACGGTAAGGATCTAAAAATAGAGCCTGGCTCATCCTCACCGTCGGCGTGTCGATGTTTGGAGCTGAGATGTTTCGGGGCATTAAAAATGTCTCTCCTGTGAAGTCTTAAACTCAGACTGTGCTTTTCTTCTCTGTAGCATCGGTCTTACTCTTGACACGCTGACTCACAGTGTTCTTTTTCTTCTTGGTCCCTCTTTTATTAATTTTCCCTGTGAATCCTGAACCCATCACTCTCTTTTTCTCCTACATAACCAACATCACATATTTTTTTTAATTCATTTTCACCATTGTTCGATTCATTCATGTGAATGAATCTGATTTCCCTGCTTTCACACGGTTCATTTCCTCCGTGACACCCGTCGACCCTTTCGCCCTTTCTTTTTTCTTCTTCTTCTCCTTTTTTTTTTTAACCTGACCTCCATGTCGGTTTCGTTAACTTCTCCGTGGCAGCTCCTCTTGCTACGCCCTCCTGCGAGGGTCTTCTGCTGCAGGATAACGCTGTGTCTGCTGAGATTCGCGCTCTGCTCTCGTCCTATTACAATGACAGGTGAAGTAACAAAAAAAATTGTTGGGGCAATAGTTAATTTCACACGTTTTTTAGTAGTAGAAATAGTAGTAGTAGTATTAGTAGTAGTAGTAGTAGTAATAATAGTAGTAGTAGTAGTAGTAGACTGTGGCTGGGGCCGAGTTTCATGTCTAGCACTTGATTTGAGTTGCTGTGTGCAGGACTGACCCAAAATATGAAAATACTTGATTATTTTAGCACTAGTATTTTAGTTCCTGTTTCATTTCTTAAGTATTTTGCTCTGGAATTTTCAGAAAAATCAGTTATCCCTCCTGTTTGGGAATTTTCAGTCAGAGGCAAAAAAAAAAAAAAACGTTCTTAAATGACATTCCTTAGCATAGCGTATTAGAAGAGGCAGCATTGTGATTCTGACCGTCTGCTGTGTCTCCGCTGCAGTTATTGAATCCTCTGACGACCTGAGCAGCACCGTGTCCAACATCTTGGCTCAGAGGATGCAGGAGCTGCACCTGCGCAGCCAACTGGGCACCTCTCCCACCTTCCTGTCCGTGTTCGACGACGACAACCTCAAGAGCGCCGTTCGGCCACGTCCGTATACCTCTCGCCTCCCTGGCCACAGCCCCTGCGCCCCGCATCGACCCCCGCGGAGCCCCGTGAGGCCTCACCCCGGCCCGCGGCCGGGTCTGCTGTCCTCCGATGCTAGCATGACGTCCGACAGCGACAGCCACTGCAGCACCAGCCCCTGCTCCCAACGCCACGGCTGGCCCGAGCCGTCTCCCAACTTTTCCCTTTTGTTATCCTCCCCCCCCCACCCGAGGCCACGCACCCTGTCCCTGGATGCCAAACTGAGCACCCTTCGAGGAAGGGGTTACGTAGGAGCGAGGGCCTTCCAGTGCCATTGCCAGCCTCCTTCCTCCACGCTGCTCGCCCCGCTGGCGCTATCCTCCCGCTCGCCCGGCTCTCAACGCAGCACGCAAACAACGCTGTCCTGCTCCAGCTCCACCTCCAGTAACAGCTCCAGCAACAGCGAGGGCAGCCACAGCCCGGGGTCCTCCGAAGGAGCCCCCTTTTCGAGGCCCTCCCCAGCTCGACTTAGCCTCAGGAACCTCAGGGCGAGACTGGACCCTCGCAACTGGCTCCAGAGTCAGGTGTGAACCACCGGCTACCGGTGCCGTTACGGATGAAACCAGGATGACGTGAAAAAGATGTGAAACCAACCTCAGGTAAACTTACCCTGAGAGGGAGGATAAGCGTCTACACTGCCCCCTGGTGGCGGGAGGGTGTCAGGGAAGACTTTTCTGGAGTAAACTGGAATGTCTTCCGAAGGAAAAGAAAGGTGACAATCACCACAGGCCACTCTGCACTTTGCTGGGTTGCCACAGTTGGGAGTCTGGTTCAAAACTGACTGACTGGGTGGGTTGGGCGGGGGGATTACTCTGCTTGCTTCAAGAAACGATGCTGCTTGGAAGATGAGTGAAGCAAAAGAGCTAAAAATAGACACACACGCACACACACACACACAATGTCTGCTGTCCGATCCTGATACAAGAGTTTTTGTCTTTCGTCCCCTGCAGCAACCATCCCGGCCCATTTAAACCCCAGTTCAACATTTCAAGCAATGCACTAACTACATTTTACGACTGGATACGTCTTATCTGGATTTTCCTAATATGGGTTTGTAATATTTATGCTCCAGCAAATCTCTAAGATGGACAGAGGTGTAATTAGGAGGGGTTTTTTTTCCTGAAATGCTTCAGTGTGGACGGTAAAGAGGTGACTGCTGCCTGTAATGTGATCTACTTCTGCGTAGGTGTCATAAACGAAGCCAGACCATCCTTGTGATCCTCCTGAAATGACTATGCACATTTCCTGCCTGTTTTGAAATGCGTTTTTTTTTTTTTTTTAACTGTTGGCAAAGGTTTAACTTTATGCAAGTGCTCCTACTTACTGTACTGGTGATTACTGTGACATGTTCAGGGTTAAACTGCGCTCCATTATGTTTCTTTTTGTCTTTCTTTTTTAAACATTTTCCAGCCTTGACAGGTCGTCATTCTAACCGGTTCACCCATCGAAAACCCTTGTGATTCGAATTATGCGGTATTTTGGTGATACAAACCACTGGAAAATGTCACCAATGCTCGGGAGGTATTATTGGATGTGGAGCATTTCTGTAAATTACCTTGTGCTAATTGTATAATTGGCAACTTTCCTCACAATCATAAAAACCAATCGCAGATTGACACGAGCGAGCGAATCGTTGTTTACAAAGCAGTCTGTTTACTTCAGTCTTGTAATTTATTGTCATATTAACAAATCAAATATCTGAGCACAGGTGAAAACACTGTCGGTTTAGTCTCATTCTTTCTTGTTTACTGTGGGATTTACGCCGGTTTTGGGTTTCCTCTCGTCCCTCAGAATTCAGGGGGGCCAGTTCAATGAAAGGGGGAAACTCTTAGATGTATAAAAATGTAAATGAGCTTTTATAATTTAACAGATAACCCTGGTTGTCTTCTATTTGGGGGGGTTACGTTATTGGTTTTGTTCTAAATGCAGCTATATTGACACCCAGTGATCATATTTTTAGCAGGTGCCGTGTGGATTTCTTGCTGTCGAGTAAATAACATGGAATGTTGTAACCATGCAGGCGTTTTCCCTTCTCAGCAGGTTTTGTTTTGCATGTGTGCTGACCTGGAAGGCAAATGCGAAATGTGGAAATCATGTTTTAAAGAATATAACAATATAATAAATGTTTTATTATTTCACAACTCATTCACACAGGAATTTTACATATATGAACCTTTCCAAAACTCTGCATCTGCACGCTGGATGAATCGCATTCTTTTCCCATTCTCCATCAACGACCCCCCCCCCCCCAAGGAAATCGTCATTTAGTCAAAAGGCAGAAGCTGAAGGCAGGCAGAACGGAGGCTTTATTGTTAGTGTTTTTCAAAAGCGAAATCGTGCATTTTTACAAACATTGGAGGTAGTCAACACTGAGTCGCCACTGAGAGTTGTAAAATGCATAGAGAAACCAGATGGACTGTCTCAAGGAAGCAAAAGCTGCCCGTATTCTGTCTGCAGTGCAGATATGTTTTATTGTGCTAGTATAGGTTTGCAGTTGCTTAAAATCTATATAACAAATAAAATTAATCCATTAGTTTTATAGTTATGCATCGATATAGGACAGAATAACACTGATGAATACTTATTGTACTCTGTTATATTAATACTGACTTATGTAACCCAATATGGGCATTTGAAACAAGTTTGGCAATAGGATATTTATTGGATTACATAAGAAAATTAAAAATGCTTCATTTACGTGTAGGTAAACTATGCTTATTTCCACTCTCCTTGTCTAAATTCCACCTTCGCTCTTTTCCTTTGTTCGCTTGTGCTCGTTCCTCTTCCACCGTTGGCGTCTAGCAGGCGCTGCCTGGGTTGCTCGCTCGGAGCACCACTCCAGTCAGCGTCCTCCGTGCAAATGTGGAGTAACTTGCCGGGGCACGAGGCGGCCCTGTCTGATGTAACTAGACGCCAGCCGGAAGGAGATTCGCGCCGAAAGTGTTGTAGTGTCCTGGAAGGACCTGGTCCACCTGTAAAACAAAAACAAAGATTCCACATGCACATATTCTGGGAACTCCAACATGCATTTATCATCAGCTAAGCGCACCCACGATGACACCCGCTGTTACCTGTTCACTGTCGACCAGGCCCACCAGGCGCTCGCAGCTGCTGATGTAATCACTGACGTGGCTATAGGGCAGCCAGTCGATCATGTGACCATCGTACACCACGTCTCCGGTGAAAAGTAGCTTATTTTCGCGGTCGTGGAGGCAGATGCTGCCGCGGGAGTGACCGGGCATGTGGAGCACAGTCTGTTTTCTGTCCCCCAGGTTGATGACGTCACCTTGACCACAAAAATGGAAACCAAATCGAATCAGATGAGTTTACTCCTAAAGCTACCGATGGATTTGCACCGCCCAGACAACACGGACAGAGCATATTTTTGAATACAATTGGGACGGGAGGAGTCTGGCTGCACTGCAGTCCACGTTCTGACACAGCAAAAGTCAGCGTACTGGCAGAGAAGGACGCATAAATTCCAGAAGGCATTTATCATAACGCAACCTATGTTAGTTAGATGAGAAATTAGTTTTCTTTTCGGACGTCTGGGCTCCCTTTGTGCTTTTTTAGTTTATTAAATTATTCGGTTATGCTACAGTCATTTGAGCTTTTTATATTTATTATTGACACCAAAAAAATGACATTAAAGTGTAATGATGTCAGGTGCAATGTCGAATGCTATTACAATGAATAATGTGGGTGGAACTTGCCAAAGATTTCAGGTTCCACAGAATTAATTAAATGCAGAAATAGGGGGAAATGCGTAAATTAATAAATGAGAAAGAAAAGATGAAAAAAGATGAAAATTAAATGGGAAAATAAAGAAATGAATAAAGAAAAATAATAGTAAATAAATGCATGTATTATGCAATTTGCTATTCACCAAAACGCATGCAGTTGTAGGAATATGCTTGTGATTTGGAGTTATTTTTGGTCCTCCGTGGACGCGGCCCTGCACCAGCATCCTCATCTGCTCCTCATCCAGGACCCTGACCGGCCGCTGAAGCCAGGGGCCCCCCCGGTATGGACCGCCACCAAATTCCGGCTGTGTCTTCAACCGAACGCCAACGACCGTGCAAAAAGAAATCAATAAACACACGACAAATAAACGGCATCAACATGGACGCCACATCCCGCTCACCCTCCTGCAGAATGTGCGTCGGCTGCACAGCCTTGACTTTGTAATGCCTGGCCCTCCATCCCGGGCTGGGGGCCTCGGTTATCTCCCGGTCGCTGAGCCAGGTGACCATCTCGAAGTTGTCCCCGCTGGACAGGGCATCGACCTCGGCGCTGTGGACGCCCACCTGTTGGAACTGATGCAGACCCCCCGAGTGGTCGAAGTGCGTGTGCGTGGCGATGGCCAGGAGCGGGTTCTTCCTCTGCGGGTCTTCACCCAGCAGCCCCTTGGCGTCGATGTAGTCGGGTAAGCTCCTCAAGCCCAGACCGGTGTCTATCACCACGTCCTGGTGCGAGCCGCGGAGGAGCCAGATGTTGGAGCGGTTTTCCGACTGGTAGAATCGCTCCTGGATCCAGTAGAGTCCGTCTCCCAGCGACTTGTGAGCGTACCAGTCGGCTGCAGACATCACAGAACATGCGAATGTCGGGTTCACCTGCTGCGGGGGGGTCCGAAGGTACGAGCCGGAGAGGTGGGACTAGCTTAGCGGCTAGCGCTGTGTTTTTACTGGGGTGAACGCGATGGTGGCCGCTGACACACCTTTGCTAGAGAGGTCTGCGTTGATTGGTCGAACGTGGCGATGACGTCAGCGGAAGCCGCGCTGCTATTGGCTGCCTCACAGGGGCGGGGCGGGTTCAAGCCACTTCGCCTGATAGGGTGCAACGATCAGCAAAGTCATCTCTGTGAGGATTCCTTTACGTTTATTAGTTTAGAACTCACGTTTGTACCATAAAAGTTGAAACATTTGTCTGTAAACGTTGGTGAAAACAGACTTAAAGGATTGCATGTGGAACCCATTCGCCACATGGTACTAAAAGTCCTATAGTGAGTCATCAAGTAAGTTACACTGTGTTTAATGTGTGTTTTGGACCAGTTTTTGTTGTTATGGAGTTTAATAGGAGCATCGTCGCGATAGATGGTGCGTTCATGGCGGTGCGTTCATCCGTGTTTCCACGTGGTTGAGCGAGGTTGACCGAAACGTGGATCGTCCCGGCTGCAGGTTCACGGGGGTTCGGCCGTCATGGCAGGCAGAGGTCGCGGTGCTTCCTTCACCTTTAATATCGAAGCTCTGGGCATCGGCAGAGGCAGCATGCCGGACGCCAGGGTGGGTCCCAGCCCGCTGTTCCCAGTAAGTACCGAACAAACGCGCTGGTTGCGCGATTAAACCTCACGTTGCACCATGCGCAAACGTCAGAACAGCTCTAAACCCGAGCTGTCGGGATAAAGGAGTGTTCCGATGTTAACAACAAATACTTTGTTGAGTTTTCTAAACTTGGATGCGAGCGAGTTTCCACATAAATCTCTACGTGGCTAGTAGATGTGGCTATAGATGTAGATATACATTCATTTATAGTAGTTTTCTCAGTGCAAAAAATAAACAGATTAATACATTTTCAACAAAAAACAAACAAAATTGTTTTTTCGTGTGATATTTATTTTCACAATAATATAATTGGAAGTCAATACTGCTATGACGTGCTTGAATGTGGTGAAAATACACCACTAGGGGGCGCAAAACCGTTGTCGTTGCTAATAAAAGGAAATATGTTCTCTGAATTAGGGTTCTCTTCAGTTTTCTGGCTGAAAGTGAGGGGAAATATGCCATAAATAATCCAAAATGATCTGGACAAACACAAAATTGTCACACGGATGATTTATCAGTGTTCCACAATTCCAGTCTGTCCAGAAAAGGTGTGTTTCAGCCATGGTGCTGTTGATCACACGGTAATTATCCTGCACTTATTCCACCGTTTGCTCCACCAGCCCACAGACTTGAAGCCGGTGCCTCTGAAAGCTGGCGAGGAGGAGGACTACATGCTGGCCCTGAAACAGGAGATGAGAGGAACGATGCAGAGGCTTCCGTACAACCTCAAGCCCCGCTCCAACAGAGTCGGTGAGGAGCCGATGATGCGATTGAAACCGGACATTGAACCAAGATGATCCGTCTGCTCGGAGAGACGATGACGATGATGCAGCACTTAGGAACTGAGAGGTTTCATCCGGCCTTTCAGGAATCAGGGACTTTCTGCAGACTATTCAATTACGGGCACTTCAGGGTTTAATATTATGATAGACTCGAAAGGTCCTAGACACTTATTCAGGAGCGTGTATCCTCCAGGAAGTAGATGAAATTGTATATTCTGGCAGTTCACGTAATTGCGGATATTTTTAAACTTTGGGTTGGATGAAAAAGAGGATTTGGGGTCATTTGGGAGCAGACTGAGGCAGAATCTTCTCTTTTACGTGAACCAGAAGTGGAGAAATACACACAGCGATACCTGAAGCAAAGCCAGAACGATGAGGACTGGACTCCAGGTACAGCCGACAATACACACACACACACACACACACACACACACAGCCATAAAACCCAGGTGTGGAAATTAGAATAATATTGCACTTGTAATATTTTCCAGACTGGAACCTCTTCCCCAAAGAATTGATGCCTCGGAAAAGAAGAGTAGGTGCCGAAGCAGGTCGGTTACCGTCTGAAAGGACACGATGAGTCGGCGGCTTTGAGGATGACGCAGGAACGTTTGAACCCGACAGGCGCAAACAAGAAAACCAGGATTTCGCGAAAGGAAAGCGAGGATATTCTCAACAAACTGGAGGTTAGCGCCGATCTTTTCGCCTGGTTTTAAAGTACGTTACAAAGCCGAAGCTGCCCCTCTTGCGCTTCAGGATCTGGAGAAGAAAGACGCGAACCCGGAAAAATCCGACGATGAGACGGAAAAAAAAGGGGAGAACGACGAGGAAGAAGCCGAGGAAGAAGAATACGACGAAGAGGATATCGAAGAGGTTCGTCAAAAAGGCGCTGGATGTGGTAAATCTGTCATTTAAAAATAATCTCATCTTTTCCTGGCAGGAAAACGACTACATCGACAGCTATTTCGACAATGGGGAAGACTTTGCCGCGGGAAGCGATGACAATATGGACGGCGAAGCGACCTACTGAGCCCTCAGGATCCGTGTCTGGATGGAACCGGAATATTTATTTCCAGTTGAGCGATTTTCCGTTTCTTTCTGATGTTCAGCGCTTGTGTAAATAGAAAACTGTCAGACCATGTGCCTCGTAGTAATAATTTATTCAAAATAGACGTATTTATTTCTCAGTTTAGAATATTTCCACAGTTCAAAAGGCACGTTTTGACGACGTGTAATGCTTTCTGAAGTGGTGAAATAAAGCGTGTATCACACAGATCTTTCACAGCATTACAATAGGTTGTTGTGGGAATGTTGCATTTAAAATCGGCCGGGTCCCGACCATTTTTGAAGAACGGGAAAATAGAACCACAAAAGAGAAATGCACGATGATGCTAAAATCTGAGTTTGACAAACGGTACCTCCGATACTGAATCAAAGCAAATGCTACTGCGAACTCAGTTTAAAAAGAAATCAACTTGAAAAAAAAATATGGCAGCAATAGCGTTAATACAAAGGATCACTGAGATACTCGCTCAAAAGAAGAGGACCGTACGGAGAGACCGCCATTTCTAGTGACATTTGCTGTTGTGGGCACCATGACAAGATTAAATTACCAAACCGGTTTAAAAATAATGGTTAAAAACCAGAAAGAAAGAAAAAAAAAACATTGCCATTTTAAATCCTTACGTTTATCCAAGGGTAACATGTTCCGGCCTGCAAGTGAAACCAAAGATCACTTTCACAACCTTGTTATTCAATCACCAAAGGTGATTCACACGGATGAAGAACACCTACAAACTACCGAAAACTGCAACATGCTCCTAGTGTTAAGTCGCTGAGATAACAACCGTTTTTGTCCTCGTTATTCCCTCATGTTTTCTCGAGTTCGCCGTCTCCAAGTCTCTCCACCACAGGTTCCTGTAGGTTAGCGTCTGCCATCTTCCCAGCATGATTCCCAGGTCCGTCCCCTTTATGGATCTCCTCTACATCAAGAAACTGTAAATGGTCGCCATCGTCGTTTCCCTGATGTACGGCACCGAGGGGCTCCGCGGGAGCGCCGTGGTGGCTGACGTCGGCTTTCATGAGAACTTCGTAATACAGCAGATAAAAGACGGGCGTGACGATGCCGACCACTAGCATGATGGCGACGGCGGTCCACCATCTCATGCCCCAGTCCGCGCCGTAGTAAGGATCCTTTCTGGGCGCCGGTTTAAAGCTGACCTGTCCTTGCGGGGACTGTTGCTGTAGTGTCAGGGAGGATACGACTTCGTTCAGGCTGTTTCGCGAAGGACCCGTGGACTTCACCAGCTGTTCGATGTCCTTGTCCTTCTCCAGCAGGAATCCTTCCACGCTGTCGGTGGAAGAAGAGGAGTCTGTGGAGGACTCTGCGGGGAGGGCCGCGACGGAGGCGATGGGGGGCAAGCGTCTGGCGCCTGACGGGGACGCAGGTTTGTGAAGACCAGCGACGTGAGTCTCGGTCAGGATGCTGAAGCGTCTTACGGGGATCTTGACGGAGCGCAAGGCAAAGAAGTCCTGTTCTGTCAGCAAGTTGTTGGCACGCTTTATATCAGCCACCTGTGGAAAGAAGGTAAAAGCAGACAGGGAAATGATCAGTCATAAGTCTGAACGTGGATTAAGATGCTTCAAAGTTGTAACTGCAACACTGCGGCTGTACTATTGTGGCTGTGAAGCAAATATTTTAGCTTGCAAACAGAAGCGGTTGCATATTCTGGCATCTGACCGGTTGCCATCTGTAAAAAGAGCAGGCTGGTGAGATTTAAAGCTCCCCGTCGCTCCGCTGTGAAGTGAACGGTCTCTGTCTGACAGAAATGTAGAATTCGGGACGCGACTGTTTAATATTTGGGAGTGGAAAAAGTAACAGGAAAAAGTAAATATTAGCCCCTCTTTGATGTGGCTAGCCCCGAGCGAGTAAAATGTGCTGCTGAATTTTAAAATTTAAAGGTTTCCTTTTGCGTTAGTAATTTTTGTAGAGGTACATTACCTGCAGTAAAAACCCTAGTAATATATATCTCAGCAGAAGAGAAAAAAAGAATAGCACGATACGTACTGAGCAGTGGTACTGCAGAGAAATACTGTTGAGAGTGTCACCCTCCTGGATGTCTCTGGTCAGATAGACGATGTCCTCCATCTTTTCCCTGGAGGTGCTCCTCCGCAGCCTCTCCTTGCCACGCGGCCGCAGCTCGTAGTTCTCGCCGTCGTCCTCCGACAGGTCATTCTCCGAGGCGTTGTTTCCAAACAGATAGGCATGACCGCCATTGGCAGGCTGCACCACGGTGGCTGACTGGAATCCATAGTGCTGGTTTCTAGCGGACATATTTTCTTATCTGTGTTGAAAGGAGCAGAGATGTGCTTGAGGGTCAAATCATAAATACGTTTTGAGGCCGTCACCGTTAACGCATCAGTCTACGATTCAGAAACACATAATTAAAGTTAGGAAGTGTTACACAGAAAAAAGTTTTGGGCTATGAGAAAGAGAAAACACGAATAACGCACTTATAACTGACAGTTTTGTCTAAAATGTAAGGACAATAGGAAGACGTTTAAAAAAGTAGAAGAAGCTTGAATGGACACGACAATATCTAATTTAGACAGATTACTATTTTCACATTCATTATGTTCTCATATCACCTACTTTAAGACACTTGATCTTATTATGGACGCGCATGTGTGTCATCATATGTAGACACGGGGTCTCAGAGGTTAAATCATCTTATCTAATCGAGCTTCAAGATAACTAAGAAGTTAGATAAACGCGGAGAGAACACCAAGTCCTGGCGATATCAAGATTCTATTTATGTCGTATTACTGCTTGTGAATATTGGCGGATAGCTTTAAAATTCAATTTGCATTCCTCTATACGTAAACTATACTCAAAGTTTACTGTTAGCTTAGCTAGCATTTAGCAATCTGTGTTTACCGTAAACACACCAACAACTGCCATCCGTTCAATGTCTCATTGCTGTGATTACCGTGCACAAGAGGCAATAATCCCCCTGCAAGAAATGATCAGAATTGTTAACAGTGAGCCTTATATCACCGCTCTTTAACACAAGTTATGCTGCACTCCACACAATTGCACAATCGATAGGGTTGTCAATTACGATTACAAATCTGGAGTTGAAGACAAGCTAAAAGTTTAATTCCACGACCGCGAAGCTGACATATGCACACGCTAAGACGAACGCTCCACAAACTAACAACAGCCAGCATGGCTAGGCTAGTGATGCTAGCTGGCGACCATCTGTGTTAAGTCACTACTACGCATATAGCCAGGACGACAGCTAGATTTAACTCTGACAGACATTACATTTAGACAATATTCTCAACGACTACCTGCAAACGGAAACACTCAGCTATCCCGAGTAATAGCCATTCTTGTACGAAGTTTATATCCTGTCTTGGCGCCTTGGTAACTCGTCTACCTACTTAGCCACTGCTGCGGCGCAGCTACCGCTCCCGCCACGTCAACAGAAGATTTGCGTGATGACGTAGGTGATGACGCACTCGCTAAAGCAGCAGTCGCAAGATGGCGCTATAACCATGATTTTACACATTACTTTGGCCTCGTCGTTAAAATTGGCTACAAACTTTGTATGAACGATATTGTTTCTATTAATGTATATATTCTCAATTGTAGTTAATTACGTGTATTAATATTTGTATGTTTAAAAAAATATTTAGGATGTATGAATCTTTAAAAGGTTAATAAATTACAGATTATGAGGGTACACATGTTAGTAAGAACGCAGAAAGAGTTTAACGCAACTGTCAGTGTTTTCTTTATGGGGAATGGTCAGTGACAAAGAGAAAAAAGAAGAGAAAGCTAGAGCAGCTCCCCGGACTCCCGTTCCCATCTTCCCCTCAAGGTGGCGCTGTCTACCTCCAGACTTAGAGACTTGCGGGATTAAAACATCTTGGCTCATCAGACAGGAGACCAGTCGGAGTCTCGGAGTAACTGGGAGAGAATCATTTTGTTTGTGCGTGTCTGTCTGTCTGTGCGCGTTTGTGTGTGTGTGTGTCTGTGCGTAAACAGTTGCAGCCGGATTCCCATGGCCGCAGAAGCCCGGAGCTCCGTGTAGAGACAAGGGGAGAAGGTCCGAGACGGAGCCGGCGAAGCGGTCCGTGTCCCGGCTTATGTCCCGTTGGATGACAACACACCCGCGCTGTCCCATGCTGTTTCCAGGCTGCACAAGGCTGCCAAAGGAGTAGAAACACAGTTAGTCACGCCGTTATTGGCTGTGTTTTGATGAGAAAAAAAAAAAAAAAAAAAGACGCAGCTGAAGAATCTTATGGATGTTATCACCTATATTTTTGTAATATAGCCCTTCTTGGACGGAGAGGACAAGCATGGTGTCAGGTAGGTTGAAATCTTTATTTTGTGCGTCTTTTTTTTAAAACCTTTAGCTCATGGTAGCAAACTTTAATAGACAATACGCAGTCCAGAGACAACCCCCAATCGCCTGCTGATATATACATTTCTACATTTTTTTTCAGTGAGTCTGTAAAAAGTGATTGCATTGTAAGTGACAGATTAATAGCGCGGGGAATAAAGGGAACAAATGAGTAGCGATACTCCTCATCAATTACGGCCAAGAACAGGCTACTAAGCAGACAAATAATTGGTGTAAACACACCTGTAAGAAAACGAATTAAAAGTAAGTCGGCCGCTGCTAATTTCTTTTTTGCATCGTGCCAAAATTCTCCTCGGAGTGGCCAATAAAACTGGAAAGCCTAAATATTGATTCAGCGCAGTTAGTAAATGAATGGTCGGGCAGCCCATTGAGCGCGCAGACAAACGCTTCCATGGTTACATGCAGGATCTCCAGTGTGATTACTGCGCTTTGTGTGGGTTTTCTCTGTCCTGCTGAAATAAAACAACAATTCAGGGAAGAATGCCACACATGGTGTGCCGGAGATCCTCTCATAAAAGCGCGGAGCCTAATCTATAGGCTTATACTCATGGACATAAGTAATCTTGGCGCACTCTGAGTTGCGCACATGTGTTGCTGTTAAATCACTGATGCCTGCAGCCTGATTGTGCCGCTGCTTTTTTTTAATATATGCAGATGCTGAGCTTCCACAGTTTACGCCAGTTTGTGGGGTGGGGATTTTTTTTTTTTTTGTATGTTTGAATGAGTTAGAACGTCCATATTGCTCTAATTGATTTGACATGATGTCATCTCGGTGCGTCCTTTGCAAATCTCTTTTGTTGCCTCTCTCTGTGGCGCCTCGGCACAGTTAAATCCCCTCTCTCTCACCCAGGAAAGGGAGCTGCTCCAGTATCCATTCAGCATTTACACCTGCTTTTCATCAGCCGTCAGTGTTAACTGCTTCTGAAGTATATATTTGGGCATAAAAATCGCACTGTTAAATCTGTTCAGCAGACACAGTTTTCCACCATTGTTGGTATCACAGCAACCAAGCCCGACGTGATGCCTTCAGCATCTTGGACACAATATCTGGAGAACATATCTTGCCTGATCATTGGAATTTTTCATTTTTAAAGCAATTTTTTCTTATTATGTGTTGATTTGGTTCTTTTATATCCAATCTTCCCAGAGCTCAGGCTCTTTGTTTGACTGTGTGGCCATCGCTGCCTGGCAGGGGTCAGCCTCCAGTTGCCTCTGTGAGGGTCTGAATGAGATTCACTGGGTGGAAACTGTTTTACTGCCCGTCTCTCTCTCTCTCTCTCTCTCTCTCTCTCTCTCTCTCTCTCTCTCTCTCTCTCTCTCTGCTTCTGTATCCACACCCAAATGGCTGTACGGCACAAAAGAACAGTGCTGTACAAAGACTCTGGTCATTGTCCAAATTCTGTGTGATGCGGACGGTAGACCAGGCTGAGGTGTCGACTGTGGTCAAGGGGACGAGCGGGCTCGCGTTGTTCACTTGTAAAGGTGGTAGGATTTGTAGTGTGTGTGATCAATGGATTTGTATACTTTATTTTATCATAATTCCATCTGCTGGAGTCCCACATAAGCAAAACACAAGGTATTTGTTTTGTTGCATGTTTTCTTCTTTATATGACCTTATTTTGGATAATTGGCAGAATTAAAGGCCCTGAGAAGAGTGTTAGCGCAATATTTTTCAGCCCGCGATTGCAATGTTAAAGACCCCACTCCTTTTTTAACTGTTATTGTTTGGAACGATTTGATTTTACACATCTCATATTGTTTATTAGCTCATAGCCAAATTTAAAAAAGATTAAACACCTAATCTTTTTCAGAGGGAAATTTGTCATGCTGCTTTATCTCTTTTCTAGGTTTTAATTTTTCCAGCTGCATTCGATTGGGAAAATGCTTTTTTTCTTCTTCTTTTCTTTTTTTTCACTCTAAAGCTGCAGAAATAATTTGGGGATATTTCTCAGCTTTCCACTGGCATCAGAGAATTTGACTGAAATTCATTTTTGCGTGAAATTAAATTAGTAATTCGATGTTGTTATTCAGCGTTCGGTGGGGGCATTTGGTTTCGTTACTTGTTGATCACGGAATATTCCACTAGCGTTGGCACAACATGAAGAAGGCACCTTAATTTATGAGGAAATCTGTGGAGTGAATTTTAATGAACACGAATGAAAATGCTGGAAGTTATCTAATAAAACCAGTAGCTGGTAAAACCGATTTATAAAAAGGACTCAATATCATGCATTGTCATTACGTAAAGTCTTCAAGCAACAAAAAGGCATAAATGATGCTTGAATGGGATCTGTTTGCAGAGTAGAAATAAAAAGGGAAACAGTTTGATTTAAGTTTAGTTTCAAATTCAAGATATAAATAAATGCTACAATGGCTTGTGGGATTTTCTCATTTTTCTGGTCGGAGTTACGTGCTGAACAGGGTACGATATTTTTTTTGTTGTAGTCGTTGGAGCACCAGGGACAGGAAAGCAGTGTGTCCTTAGCAGCGGCCAACAATTCTGAGGTGGGCCCGAGCAACCGCATGTTGTCCCTGGTGAGAAGACGCCAGTACTGGTCACCGAAGCGATGCCACAACCCTGACCTCACTGTCAACCCTCATAATCCGCCTCACCAACATGGACGCACACAATATACGCAGCGATGTTTACATGTTGCTGCCCGTCACCTTCATTCAAGTATTAAACCTGCCCTTTGATTTCTTACAACGTTAGCAAAGACCCAACATCAGTCTGCCTCAGAGCCTCCGCGACCTGCTGTGCTGTGGATCACGCATGACCAGTTTCCCTGTTGGGTGTAACAATGCAGGAAAATTCTCTCTACTGCATTTTTTTGTGCAAGTATATAATTTATCTATGTGTTTAACGGACCGAGGTCTGTAAAAATGAAATTAATTCAGAGCCCCAAAACATTGGTGCCCGTTCAATAACTTATCGTTCAGGGACTAAGTGATAAACTTCTACCCAGCCTTTTTTTTTTAAGGAATGAACCCACTCTTGGGTTGCTTCAAGAGGCCACAGCATGGGGTCTCCATGCCATAAATTCCCATGAGTTCTACCCCCTCAGCCTAAATGTTTTTTGGAGAGGCCACGTGGAGCACGCAGCATGGTGGTCCCTGCTTCCTCCTCTAATTTAGACAGTAGACAAGTTGGACTGAGAAGGTCACACTTGGTTGGAGGAGCGTCGTGGCTATTCATCTTTATAACCCTTTTCCCTCTTTGTTGGGAACACTTCTGCCTCCCGTGGAGTGGCTTTCTGCACCCATACATGTGTGAGAGGCATGAATAAAAACAGTTAGAGTGCTTTTTAAAGAGATAAACCTGTCGGTGTAGGTCACTGATTATAAGATCAATCTTTCAAGCTCTTACTTCTGTCTTTTACCCTAAGTTATAGTTTTCCAGCCTTCCCCCATTGTAGGTATTCCACTCAGTCTGACACATGCGCACACACCCACCCACTCACACAGACACTCCGCTCCCCCATCCACCCTTACCCTTTCTCTTTTCACGTCTTTCTCTGTTGTTATCACTCACTTTCGTCATTGTACTGTAGTTGGTCATCATGGCAGAGGAATACCACCAGTGGGTTGGTAGTATTAATCACTGTAAAAATATGTGTTTATGTGGGGTTTTTTCCCCCTTTTTGCACTGAGAGGTAAAATGAAGATGGCCCATCGAAGCCTTATGTGGAAGTGACGCAAAAAACTGCATTTTTCATATGCGGCAAACTTCGCAGCAAGTCTGAAACAGCAGACAGTCAATTATCACTCAGGTTTCACAGAAACACACCATTTTTACACAGAAGATCTATTCTATTTCTTTTTAGACCAGGTTGTTCTAGTAGCTGTTTTATATTTGTGTTACGTTTAACCAGTAGTCTTACAGTTTAATTCATATATTTTGATGTTGTTCTTACAACACACACACACACACACACACACACAGTTGGTTGCCACCTGGTCACTTACTCCAAGTTGCGGTGAGCACTAATTGAAAAAAGAAGAATTCAGGGAATCGTTTCTGCCTCAGTCCCACCATCTGGCCCTTATTTTGTCCAGTGCTGTGAAACGCTGAATGAAGGGATTTCCCACACCTACTGTACCGTGGCATGTGTGTGTCCTTGTTTAGGAGTGATCAAGTAGAGCGAAGAGAAAAGCCGACGCTGTGAATAGGATGGTTTGGATTCTGTTGGGGCGGGGGGCGGAGTGGGGGGAATGACGAGGTCAGCATGCCAAAAAAAATTGAGACAATCAAACCAGTAGAGAACTGTGGCAATTTTAAAAATGCACATGAACGCAGGAGTAAAAGTGAACAAAAGCCCGCTTCTTATAAAGTGTATGCTGGTCACTGAATTGTAAAGTCCTTCTCCTTCTTCTCCTTCTTCTTCTTCTTCTTCTCTGGTGAAAGTAAGTCCCCTTTCTGGGTTGGCTCTCTGTTTGGGAAACTCTTTTGAAATGTAATTAGCATTTTAATCCAGACCCAACCAGTTACATGCAATGAAGTAATACCCTATTCTATTTTGGCCCCTTTTGCCGTGTAAGACTGAAGCACGCAACCTTTTTTAATCCTTTGAAAGTACTTTCCATCCGTCTCTATTGTTGCGCGTCGCGCAGACTAATCAGTCAACCAATGATTGAGCAGAAGAAAGTTATGGATACTCAAGATTCTTTTTGACAGAAGCACTTTCTTTTTTTTTTTTTTTTTGGTCACCGTTCCTTCATTCCCACCGCTTTTTAAAGACAAAGACAAAGAAAAAACACTTGTTTCTAGTCTGTGAGATACTATTGGCTCATCTTGGGAGCAGCCAACCACAACTGTGTGGACAATACCTCGGGAAAACTCCTTCTAGCTGCCTCGCCTTTTCACAGCAATCTGCACGTTTGATTGGCAGCCTCTTGCCCTTGAAGGAGAAATGCCCAGTTGAAAAGTATTGTCTGACAATAGCCGGAAGGCTGACCTTTTGCGTTTTTGTTTTTAAGTGAGGTATTCAGTGAAGTCTTTGCTTCTTTCCCCTTACGGGGAAGAGCACAATTTGGCCATAATTCAACACGCTGCCATTCACATTTCACCAAATTCTCGCTACCTCCCCTTTTTTTTCATTGGTGTAATGCTAGGTTTTCTGTTTCTGACTTCAAAATAAATAGAGGTCTGTTGTTGCACAGATCTTTCCAAAATAAACCTCGTGAATAACAGAGTTTCCTGTCAGGTTTAATGATGTATGTTTTAGCTCTACTTGCTTATTTAGTTCCTTAATTTTTTTCCTCAACTTCCCTGTATGGCGAGAATATTTACTGATCCAAAAATACCAGTGGTAGAAACTACATGTGAAGTGCAATTATGGGCTTGTGAGTTGACCGGGTACAGCAGCCGCGGCTACGTTGGGCTGAGAACAGACAGTGGGTGGCTCCTGAGGTAGTGCCCAATGCACATTGGGTTTGTGGCAACATTTAGCCTGGAACGTGGTTATCACCCATTTCTGGATGACTTTCACCCTCTGTATCTGTTTATTTCTGCCAGTGTTGGCTCGTCTGCCTGGCCGTACCTGTGAAGTTGTCCCTAGGAGACGCGCAACTGCTCCAGAGAGACTGTTATAGTAGTTGATCTTAATGACAGAGCAGCATCTTTGTGTGGTCAGACTGACTCCAGATCACCCACCAGAGCTGTGAGATTGTTGAACGAAATCCCACTCCGTGGCCTGCATGTGTTTGACAGCAGGAAATCTGTGTGTGCACGCACAAAAATGCGAGCGAGTGTCTGCATCTAACCGTCTGCCAGATATAACCACAAACTCTTCGTCTGAAGAAAGGGGGAGCCCGAGGGCAGGGGAAAGCCCTTGATTAAAACTGTACCATTGTAATCCCCCACATCCTCTACCATAAAGAAAGTAATTGCTTTCTTCTTTACAAGCTTCCAAAAGGTTTTTCACTGGAAAATATTTGATGGGTGAGTCTGGACTGTATTCATACTGTTGGTCGGCTAAAAAAAAAAAAAAAAAAGGCAAACCAGGATTTAGTTTTGTCACATGTTCTGGTACATTTGATGACGCTCTTTATTTATGACTAACAATAGTAACCAGACAGCAACATGTTAGACAATGAATCCTGCGAAGTCCGGTGTAACTACCATCCCTTTCTTGCATAATTGATGTAAAATATTATGACACAGAGGCCACTGCTAGGAGAAACCCTAGAGGCATCAGCAGTGGGCTCTGACCTCAGGAGCAGCCCTGCAACCGGACACCTTCTCGGCACCTCTGACGGGGATATCCAATAGATCAGGGGGTTAGCGAGCGTACAGAATGTGCGTGCATGTGTGGGTGTGTGTGCGTTCTGTGTTTGTGAGAGAGCTGGTGAAAGAGCTTCTGTGAATTGAGCTACTAACACGAGTCTAAGAAATGCTGACAGGTGACCAGCACTGACATCATTGCGGCGGCTGTCTGGTGTACTGTTGTATTATCCCGACTGACATCAGAATAATTACGCGGCTCTTTGACCTCTTTTTTGCCTTTCTTGGCCTTAGAACTTTTGTGATTGACAGTATTATTTATCCGTGTCAGCGCTCTCAGATGCATTTGTTTTCCTGAGTTTTGAGATCTTGGGCATTGCGACCGTGCCAGCTTTTACAACTATATCCATGTCTTGTAACCATCTTGTGTGAACGCATGTGCATGTTTGTCTTGTGTCTGTGAGTGTGTGCGTGCACGCAACTGTTGCTTCGCGCCTCTCTACATGGAATCTGACTCCCAGCCTTATCAATGTCAGAGGTCTGAGCCAGGCTCTCCATGCTTCCTTTAGCTGTGACAGGCACATCTTTGGTCTGCCGGTCACCCACAGGGTCAGGCTTGGCAGCACATTAGCTGTCAGTTATAAAACCAACCTGTGACATCTACCGCCCTTTGAAGCCCCCTCTGCCTAAAATAATGAAGTGGGAGCACCATCAGACTTTCAAAATTCAAGTCACAAAGTTTTAACTGAATAAAGGTGAGGAGTAGGTACACAACAACTCAAGTAAGGTGAAAAAAAAAAAAAAATCAACGGTTTATATCTTTGTATTGAAGCTCTTGGTCAATTGTGTGTGAGTTCCCAGCCCCAGGAGTCAGAGAAAGGCGGCTAACAGGATTTATTCAGTCCAGGCTCCCATTGTCCAGCATAAGATTGACCTCTCTTCCCTCTTAACCCTACCCTCACTTCCCCTTTCACAAACCCTGCTACCCACCAGATGTAAATCCCTTTTTGATGGATTTCCCAGAATTCTCTCTACTGCAACTCTCTCTCTCTAACACACACACACATACACACCCTAATAACTTGTGCTCCAGCTGGTCCTGGCCAAAAGGGTTCAAACTCACCGTTAAAAACCATTACGCTATCACTAAGTTCAAACTTGCAACTCAACACACATGCATTTCTAGGTGTTTATTGACTGATACGTGATGAGTGAGGTACACTCGATATTAAAATACATTTTTGTGGACACTAGCATTGATGGAAAATATGAAATGCGGGACATTTTTTAATTTCCAACTTTCCTAACATCATGATGTCATCCACCTTGCTGCTCTTGCTCTTTTTCAAACTTCTCGCATATTTATACCGCTGGCAAGGCTGCGACCTGCAGATCGTGAAGAGGACGGATAGAAATCAGCAAGGAGATGAAGGGCACAGACGGAGCAGCTGCAATTTTCACTCCAAAGTGGCTCCACCCTTGGTTGTCGTGCAGTGCTGTTTTGCTGCGTTAACCATGACAACTGCGTGAACGGCTTCATCCATCATCTCTCTTACATTATTGTGCGTGAGAGAGCTGAGAAGGAGGAGAGGACAGTGGGAGAGGAGTCTACCTTAAATTATTCCTTTTTTTTTACAGACTTACAGTGGGAGTCAAAATCAAGCTACACTAAACTTTAATTTAATATAGGCAGTGAGCCAGACTCGATTGGCAGATGGATGACATGGGTCCACTTTGGTTAGTTGACTGTTTCTTTTTATTTCAGTTTGTTTTATACAGCGCTTTTCACACAAGAAATAAGTTTTAAGTGCTTTTCAGAGGCAGAAACCTAGAGCCTGAACACCCAGGTAAGCACAGCGGCAGGGAAAAACTCCCTTTTAACAGGAAGAAACCTTGAGCAGGACCAGACTCACAAGGAGGAACCATCCTAAAGGAGGAGAAGAAGAGAGAGACAGGATAGAGAGAAAGAATAAGAGAATAAGAATAAGAGAGGCTGTTAACCAGATGACAAGACAGCAATTTGCATCCAAAACTGCTCTCAGTGGTCTTATACAGGAGTAGGAGAAGAAAGATGAAAGCCATAGTTTCCCATACTCAATCATGCTGAAGACAACTAAACTCAATGACAGGAGCAGCAGCTGCTGCAACAGTTATAGCAATCAGCAGGCAAGAGTTGTTGGAATTATGCACTAATCTTGTGATTCATTTTAAACCACACTGTACGGAAAGCCTGCAAACTTGTCTAGCTGCACATTTTTCAAAACTGCATCAGGTCTTTTTAACATCTGCCCACTCAGTGCTTTCAGTGCAAAAAATAGGCATAATAAATACCAAACTGCTATAGTAATGAATATGTCTTCTGTAAGAATAGAAATCGTCTTTTTACCCTGCTTTGGGTGAATGTCACACTTAGTTTAGTTGTGTTTTCTGTCTTACCCAGTGACTTCATCTGGTTTTTGGACTGGATTAAACTTAATTCATGTTCCACTGCTGATTTTAGGGTCTTCTAAACACCATCATTTTGTCACTATTTCATGTTATTGTTACTCTTCTTTTACAGGGATGCTCGCTGTCCTGCTAGTCGGGTTGATTCTGGCTCTGTCCATCTCTGGCACCGCTTCTGAGTCGGCCACTCTGCGGTTCCTGGGGCAGACCGACTTTTTTGTTAACGAGAGCAGCACAACTGTGGTGCGTCTGGTCGTGGAGAGAGTGGGAGACCCAGTCAACGTGACGGCTTTAGTGCTGGTAAGAAACACAGATGCTCATCTGCTGATTGTGCATTAGCGCCGGCACTGAAATGGATCATAATAAAAATGCAGTAGAAAATGAACGTAAACTGAAGAACTGATGAAGCCTTCTGGATAGAAGGTGAAACATTTTTAATGAAAAAACAAACAAGTCCAGTTGAGCATAAAGATCTACTCTTGGATAACAATAATAAACAACTAAATATCTACCAAAAAACTGGTAGAACGTTGAAGTTTAGTGCTCATATAGGCTGAATTTGAAGCAATCTTTGAACTGTGTGTCATCTGTTGTGCTTTTTAAAAAGTAAAAACAGATAACATGAGAAAAAAAATGCATTTTTTGAATAGATAGATAGATACTTTTATTGACCTCTAAGAGAATTTTACTTTTTATTACAATTATTAATGTTTTTTCAGTTATTTCTTAACTCAATCAACAATGTGAATTACAATGTGTTTGTGTCGTCCAGCTGGAGGGAGTTGACACAGGGGACTTTGAAGCCATCAATGCTGCTGCCTTCCTTCTTTCCACTGAAGCTAGTAAGACCATCTTCATCGCTGTAAAAGATGATGACTTGCCCGAAGCAGATGAGACATTTACCTTCAACCTTACATTACAGGTACAATATTTGCCCACCAATCAAAGGTTCAAGATTTTGCCTTTGTGTCATTTTTTTGTGATTCCATATCCTTATAACGTTTGTACGTTGTAACTGTTTGTACTGAAAAGTGTAAATGCAACTAACCTGTCTTTTTCAGACATGCTTCCTCACAATCAGGGTGGTTATTATTCCTGACCACCTTACAAACTTTGTAAACTCCACTTCCAGCTGCGGGATCGCAGAGTGAGGTCCAGCACAGCCGGAACTCTCTGAACTTTAGCTTTCAGCATCCTTGATGTGTCTGGTTCGTAGGAGTTTGTCAAAGGCCGGTCTGGGTGGAGTCCACAGCTATGTGAAGTTTGCCACTGAAAGGCATCTTTGTGCAAAGAAAAGGCACAAAGTAACAGTAGCATAGTGTGTAGTGTGGTGATCATCTACATTTACCATTTGCTTTAATTTCTAAAATCAGGTCTGTTTTTTTGTTCCTTTCTCAGTTGTATTCTATTTTGTTCAACTTACAAGATCATCTTGAGCTGCCTTTTCTTTAAGATACAGCGTTGCAGTGTGAGATGCCTGACACATAAAGATGTCCTCCCATGGTTTCATTTAAACTTTAACTGTCAATTTGATTGATGAGCCAGCGGGGCCCACTCTTGCTCTCTGCTTGTCTCATCCTTTATTGAAAAAGACTAAAAGACAGAGGTCACGCTGAATCACCGATCAGCTGTTTACATTTACTTTCTGCCAACTGTCTCGAGCAGCTGTTCGTTTTCTTTTTATCATTTTTGTGACATCTGGTAGAAACCATGGAGCAAAGCCTGCATTTAACGTGCTATCGGAGTGAAAGGCCAGATGAGGCCCACTTGCCCCTTCTGTTTACACTACAATGGAGACAAAGCCTTTGCTGAATGCTAGCCTATCAGTTTACGGAAGGACTGTCTGGAGGATGAACGTGTGACCCAAAGATGTGTCACAGATCAAACACAAGTCAGGCTGAGTTGGGTTAAATGGCCAAGCTTTTGAACCAATGTTTGGAGATTTTGTGATATTGTACTTGTAACATTTCCAGTTATAAAGGATTTAGTGGCGATGGCATCTATATTTCTCATGAGATCAGAGAATGAGAATGAGATCAGGCGTTTCTGCCTTTTTGACTTTTGAATCAGGGCCTCTCAGTGGGAGTGCAGGACTGGGAATAGGCAAGCACTTCAGGGAATCAAACAAGAGCTAGTGTGATGCAAAGGTTAAAACATGGACCCAGTATATATATTTGTTTCTCTCCCTTTTTTTCTAACTTGAACCTTTCTCTCTGTGTTTTAGAGCTCCTCTAATGGTGTTACCCTTGGAACACCAAACAAAGCAACCATCACCATCCTGTCCAACGACAATGCCTTTGGAGTGATTGCCTTCAACTCAGTAAGAAGCGTTAATAATATTTTGACTTAATCTATGTAACAGTTTTTTCTGCTTTCCTTCTACTTTAATCCGTTGTTTTCTTTAAAAGCAGTAGTTTAAATATAATTTTTTTGGCCATCCAAATATCCCTGGAGCTACATGGAATCATAAAATTAAAGTATGACTAGTACAAGCCACATGTCTGGAAACCTCAATATCCCAGATTAATTTTGAGTGATGTCATCTACATCATTTTAAGAAGTATTTATGGTTAACCTTCAGCTTACTACGCACAGTTAGGAATTAAAACTACATAGGGTGTAAATTATATGTTGTAAGAACAGTTTAGGATCTTGTGGTGTCCTGTATCTGTCTGTCCCATATCCCTGGGCCATACTGGGACGGCCATCAGTAGCAGAGTCCCCACAGATGACCTGGTCCTGCTCAAGTCTTCTTCCTCCTGTCACCGTTGTTTGTCCCAGACTTTATATAAAAATAGTCGAATTGAACACAAATTTGAAATAATGCTGCTAATTAGTTTTTTCTAGCAGCAGGATTGTTTTTTAGTTAAAGGAATTTGAATCATGCTTGAGAATGAGCAGATAATAAAGTTTATTTATTAAATGAATTGCTACTTTAAATGATAAAGAAAGTTACTGATGAACTTTAATTTTGGTGAGAAAAAGTAGAAACTCAGCACTACTGCTGAAAGAACACAGAGAATGTTGTTCAGTGACGCTGCTGTAAAATTTGGGTTTGCACAAAACTGGCCATCTCGTATTTATATGGTTTCCATGGTAGCTGCAGGATATTGGGAACATTTTTTGCCCAACTCAGGGTGCAGGGTTGGACTGAAACTCTGCATAATGAATGCTTGCTTAGAGCCACGAAGGTTTTAGGAGATGCCATTATGTAACACTTCTGAATTGTTTCCTTTGTAATATTCAGGCGTTTTTTTTCATTATTCTTTAATTTTTCCACTTCATTTACATTCTCCATCCATCATGTCTCAACTGTAATTGACACTCAGCAATGGAAATCTGAAATGAGCCAACCTGAATTGTTTGATCGTTTGTGTTGCAGACTGACGAGATTGTTGTCGATGAGTTGAAAGGAAGAAACCATTTTGTGCCACTCACCCTGATCAGAGAGAAGGGAACATATGGAACTGTGACCGTGAACTTTCAGGTGAGAGGAAACTGCAGCAATCATGAAGAAAAACGCCACCAAACACTCAACTTTACAATCTTTATAAACAACAGTTGGTGATTTCGATTTTTCTGTTCTCGGAAAATGATGTTAGTATGTCCTTCTAAACTGGACGTTTTTGTAATTATTTGGAAATTTTGCAGACATAACAATTGATTCTTTGATATGATATTTCAGTATAAAAGTGCTTTCAAGTGTGAAAATCTTCTGATCAGATCTCTGAAGGTCCGAACCCAGCCGCCGATGACCTGAGTCCAGACAGAGGGAACATTACCTTTCCTGTAGGACACGCTGTGGCACAATTTACTGTTCTCATCCGGGATGACCAGGTAGAAATCAAACATAGTGTCTGCCTTCCTACTTAGAACTGTATGCAACTGAATTCCATCTGGCTCCATCTTATAAAGACACCGTTGACTTCAAGGTGTATGCATGAAAAATGATCTAAAAATGTAGATTACCCAGATTTCTTTGCCATTTTGTGATTTATATGTGTCCTCTCTGTCAGATTCCAGAGGACGATGAGGTGTTTTTAGTCCGATTAACAGGTGTAGAAGGTGGAGCCCTCCTTAGGGCCAATTCCAGCAGCGTCCAGCTGAGAATACGTCGAAATGACAGCCCGCTGCGCTTCTCTCACTCTATCATGGCGGTACCAGAATCAGCTGGAGTCATTGCCCTGAATGTGACCCGTGGACGCCTGACTGAAGATGCGCCGCTTGTCGGCTCTGTGGACACCGAGGTTACCTTTTCATATATGTCCGGATGGTTGTTTTGATTCCACGTGCAATATTTCGCTAATTTCCCTGTCTGTGTTCTCTGCAGGTCTCAGTGGATTACATAGTGGTGAGCGGTGAGGGACTGGGCAGTGCCACACCGGCTGTGGACTTCCTCAACCTGCAGCCCGTCAGAACAATTACGTTCCCACCATTTGTCTACAAGAGCAGCCTGCTGTTTAAAATCAGCGATGATGACGTGCCAGAAATTGCAGAATCATTCCACGTGGTCTTGCTGGAAGAAACCATTGTTGGAGATGCTGTTCTGGTTTCACCCAATGCCGTGCTGGTGACCATCGAACCCAACGATAAACCTCATGGGGTCCTGTCAATTGGCAGCAGCGCAGTAATACATCCAATTACCATCAATGAAGATCTGACACAGAGGTGAATGTTGCAAATCTTAATGTGTATATATATAATTCACACATATATTATATATAATATAACAATACTTACTTTAATGTGTAGTGTGTCAAACTATCAGAATAAAAATGGAAAGTACTCACCGATCATTCTTTTTTTGTCTTTGTTTCTTTTTCCCGTAGATTTGAAGGCATCGCTATTGTGAGAAATGGAGGCAGCTATGGCGCCGTCTCTGCCAACTGGTCCATCAGTAGAAACTCAACCGATCTCGCACCGGTGTCGGATGACTTGTCCCCTGCAGCAGGGACAGTAAAATTTGCCGCTGGTCAAGTGACGGCTGTGATTCCAATAAACATCGTGGCAGATGTCGATCCCGAAGAAGCAGAGGCCTTTATTCTTAAGCTTCTGCCCAATACTGTGACAGGCAATGCAGAAGTAGACGAACCCATGGAGGTCAGTTTAAAAGACAAAATCAGGTTTTCTGATACAATCCCACCTTGTCAGTATTTATTTAATGTGGCCAGGTTTTCCCTTTTGATGTTTTCTTTGTGTTCTTTTCTTAGCCGTAAGGAAGCGGTGACAGTTTTTTTTTTTCCTTTAACATTTGTTCCACCCTTCTGACCATGTCTGAAAGCAGTGGGCTGGCATTGGTCTTGTTAATGTTGAAAACATAAGATGAGCAGGAAGAAACAGCTGTAAAACCTCTCAGTGTGTGGACGGTCGTGTCTCTACCCTCTGTTTAAAAGAGCGTCTTTAAACACAATTCCTACAGGATTTACAATGTAACTAATATAAATATTAACCGGTTTTGTTTCCGGTGATACATGTTGTATGTTATGCTCCTGGTAACTGACTCTACTGAGCACATGGAACAGAAAAGTGTGGGTTTCAATGAAATGAATGAACTTCAGCAGAAATGGCCATAAAAACTGCTTTAGCAGGCTTTGTGGACTTAATTAAAGAGAGTTCCTCTCTAAAGTTAGCTCAGAGATCTGCTTTACTACTTTCACCTCTTCTTTCTTCCCTTCGTGACCCAAAACACAGTCTTAGCAACATGAAAAACAGGATGCACAACAAAAAACCCTCTGAAGTAAATGATGTTTAATCTGGGCTGCGTTGCCATTATCCCCCAGTGAAATGGAGAAGTTCCATTGGTCTGGATTCAGATTCTCAATAGAAGGGTTAGGAAGGGGTGAAGGGATGTTTACGGGACATGTAAGCATGCACGTTTCTCAAAAGTATTTAGAAATATTTCAGTACCTCATACAGATCTCACTGCTGCCAAGTAAACTTACTTATATAGCTGTATTTTTAGTGGTTTTACCAACATTTGAATATGATGAACATAACTGTGGTTTCTGCTTCCAGCCACATAATTTGAATGCAAATCATCCATTTACCCATTTTCTACTGCTTTTCCCTCAGCCTGGTAGTTGGGGGTAGGGGGGTAGGGGGGGGCAGAGTGGAGATTGTTCTACTCATTTTGCTTATTTCTGAGCCAGTTTTATTCCTGATCATCATTTACTATTTCTCTTCCTTTACTCCCAGGTCACCTTCTACATTCAGGACAGTGATGACGTCTATGGGCTTTTTAGGTTCGACCCAGGAAATGAGCAAAGCGTCCAAAGTCGACCCGAGGGCCGTTTCTTGTCCCTTTACTTCCGCCGTGAAGGTGGCACACTCGGAAATGTTTCTATGACCCTCACTGCCCTGTACATTCCCACTGGCCCGGTAGACCCCTCACGGGCCCGGGATCAAGTTCTGAATGTCAGCAGCTCTGTCAGTGTGCTCTTTGCCCGTGAGAGAATGGTGCACCTCGTCCTGCCGATTAGGAATGATGCCTTTTTGCAGAATGGAGCTCATTTTTTACTACAGGTAGTGTGCCAAGTTTTTTATTTACCTTTAAAACGTACGCATCTTGTTTGTTTTATGACAAACACTAAAAAAAAAAAAAAAAAAGAAAGGAGATGGATCATTCCTGAACAGAATTAAATACCCTCAGAATATGAAGAAATCAATTTAATAACTTTTTAATTTTTTCTTTTATCTAGTTGGAGACCCTGGATATGGTTGACATCGATGTTCCGATTCCTTCAAACAGCCCAAGGTTTGGTGGACCTCTAAACCTGACCTTAACCATCACCCCTGACATCGCTAACGGGGAAATCGGCTTCACAAGCAACACCACGGTTGTGGTTTATGAACCGGAAGACAACAGTAGCAGCACAGTAAGATAGACTGTAACTTGGTTTCACAAGTTTTACGCATGAATGTTTACAGAGCATCATAATCGAAAAGTTAAATTACCTTAACAGTGCTAAGAGAGCTTAAATTCTAAACTAGAAGAGTGAGAAAGTTGATCTAGTTAAATCTTAAGAGTTTTTAACCAAAGACTTTGCAGCTCCTTTTCAGATCTTTTTATTTTTGGAGGGAAGGGGAGGTTCAACGTTTAATATGCTACTAGTGAGCTGATGAGGTTCTCTGTGCTCAAGGTGAGCCTCTCTCTGAGACGCGATGGGACGGACGGTCAGGCTGAAGTATTCTGGAGTCTTCAGCCACTTGGGCCCAATAGCGCAGATCTAACCGGCAAAGACCTGCAGCCTATCAGCGGCTCCGTCGTCTTTTTGTCCGGCCAGAGCGACACATCCATCAACTTTACTGTGATGGCTGACGATATTCCAGAAGTCAATGAGACCCTGTTACTAACTTTGGACAGGTATGAATTCATTCAAAGGCACGTTACTGGAACAAACATCATATATGTTATTCTTTAGGGCAAGAGTTTAATAGGATTTTTTTTTTTTTTTTGAGTAATTCCTTCTTGGTTAATGCGGAGATGAGTCTCTGTGGTTGGGTCCATCTGGTAGTTTATGTTCTGATGAGAATGGCGGATCTCTCCCTCCCTCCCTTCCCGCTCCTCCCCCTGCAGGGTGGAGACTGTGCGTTTCATAGTTTACTTCGGGTAAGTGGAGTGTGGAATGAACCTGGGCTCATTGTGTGGCGTGAATCAAGACTTTGTCGAGCAAGTGCCTACTTCAGAGTTCCTGGGGTCTTTCTGGCTAATGCGAAGATGAGGAGTGCTGGGGTGGGCTGGGAGATTCAGCCTCGGTGTGAAAAAGGGCAAACCAAAGCAGAGCAGTTGTTGGGAGTAAATAAGGAATCTTCTTTATGTGTTTCGCTCTAATTTAAGTAGGCCGATTGTGAGCTCCTTAACGATGTCCGCGTTTGTATGCATGCAGCGCCTTGGCCTTGAATGTTTGTTTGGAGTGCTTTATTCTGTGACATCTTTGTCTCTAATTTACCCATTACGTGATGCTTACTTGGCAGCAGTTTTCTCAACATACACACACATATGTGTGCTCCCCTGCGGTGCAATAAAGATGCAGGCATGGTGTTGTTTGGCATTGTTATTAAAAGTGGTTTAAACAGCAGGAGCTCAGCATATGGAGCCAATCATGAATTACAGTCACACAATAGAGGGAATTTATACAAAGTCCTAATTAAAGAGCTTTTTTTTTTTTTTTCCATTTCAGTCAAGCTTACACCTAATTGAAAAAAAAAATAAAAATCTGGCACTTTTCATACCATATTCTGTTATTTGGAGCAACAGTAGCCGATTAGTTAAGAAAAAGTTGATATTTCTTTCTGCCATTATGCGATCTCACACTCTTTACTTCAATTTAACACTCTTTATTCTGGTATTTTTTATAGGAGTAATGTTAAGAACCAGATTCTAAAAAGTGGCTTCACAGCAAGAGAGATTGTCATCATGGAGAACGATGACCCAGGGGGAGTATTCGAGTTCTCTACCTCATCTAGAGGCCCGTGGCTGGTAAATGTAAGTCAAACACGAGACCTGCCAACTAAAACCTAAGGGATGTTTTTACACATTTGTTTAAATAGGGGAATAAAATCTAATCCAAAGATCTTATGTAGGAGGGAGAGGCTGTGGAGCTGCACGTGGTCAGAGCGCAGGGGCAGCTGCTGAAGCAGCTGGTACGATATGCCGTCATACCCTCTGGAAACAGCGAATTTTATGGTGCCACGGGTATCCTTGAGTTCAAACCTGGAGAGAGAGAGGTGGTGGTGGCATTGGTGGCAAAGCCCGATGAGGTGCCCGAGGTGAGAAAAGTTCAAAACCCGCGTTGATGGAATATATCCAGAAGCGAGTATGCAAATCAATGCTGATCTAAAGCTGTGCGAGTCTTTGTGTATTTGTGTTTTTTCAGCTTGATGAGACTTTCTCGGTGGTACTAAGCAGCTACAGCACTCCTCCCAGCCGCCTGGGGGAGCACAGAGAGGTCAACATCACGATAAGGAAGAATGACGACCCCTTTGGCGTGATTGAGTTCATTCAATCGGGACTGATTGCGACCATCAAAGAAAGCAAAGAGGAGGACACACACCCAGGTAGTGCTTCAGACGATAATGGTACCATCAAGTAGAGACACTGCAGCTCACACTGAAAATAGACCTATTTTCAGCAAAAACAGTGTCCCTCCGAGAGTGAAAAGCAGTGTAATAACGTGTCAGAGGTTATAATCTGACACTTTGATTAGAAAAAAGTTAAAAAAAAACATCTTTATTGGATGTTTTTAACAAAATTTGCCCTCAGCACACCTGCAGGGAGGTTTAATAATAAAAAAACGAAAGAATAACCTCTGTGTATAATCTGCAGCGGTGTTCCCCATTGTGAGAAAAAAGGGCCTTTTTGGAGAAGTGTCTGTTTCCTGGGTTGTGGAGCCATCCCTCTCTGGAGATGTCAGCCCCTTCCAGGGAACGATCGCCTTCAAGGACGGAGAATATCTCAAAAACCTCACCCTCTTCTCCGTACCCGACGAGGTACGATTACTAAATTGACCGCCCGTGTTTCTTTGATTTTAATGAATCTGTTTTATTTAAGATCCCAGAAGCAACAGAGAACTTTACCGTGACAGTGGTCAAGGCCGAAGGCGGAGCAAGACTCGGCAAAATACTGAATGCCAATTTACAGATTATTAAAAACGACGACCCCATCTTCTTTTCTGGTATGAGGCAGTTAGGGATAGTTTTCTTTGGGAAAAGAGGTACATTAGCTCACACTCCGTATCTCTGCAGAACCCGTGGTTGTCAGCCTGCCGGAAGGGGCCGTGGCAAATTTCACTGTTCTGCGGACAGGACTGGCAGACTTTGTTGCCACGGTGATGTACCGTGTGGACTACGGCGACACATCTCCCGGTGACTTTACCTTGCTGAGTAACGACTCCTTGCTAGCTTTTGACGTGGGTGAATGGATGAAAAACATCTCGGTGGCTCTTGAAGATGACAACATCCCAGAGACCGACGAACCGTTTTACATTGTGTTGTACAATGCCACCGGTGAGTACAGGCTCATTTTCAAGACTGCAATAGCATTTGTTTTTGATAGCTTGTGTTTCTAACTTTGTTACTCTTGTTACCGACACAACCGATAATGTGAGTTTGTGCACAGGTGATGCAGTTGTGTACGGTGCAGTCACAGCTACTGTTGTGATTGAGGCCAATGATGATGCCAATGGGATATTCTCTCTGGAACCTGCAGAGAAAGCTGTTGAAGAGGGAAATATCAATCTTTTTAAGTAAGAAAAATGTGCCAGTGTTGCAAGGTTATTATAGTTTTTGATTTTTTTGATTTTTTTTTTTTTGATTATCTTTTTTTTTCCTTTCAATTATATTGTTTATTTATTTTAGGTAATAAAAATGGGTTTTGAATTCTAGTCTTTAATAACTTATTTGTTAATTCTAACCCTAATCGTAACCCTATTTATTTTCAAACCTTAATTCTGACCTAGGGATATGGGCTTTTGTCTTTACAGTGTCTTACGTGCGAGGGGCCATTTTGGGGATGTAACAGTCTTCTGGCAACTTTTTGCCAATGATTCCATGAGTCCTTTGGAGGAAAACGAGGAGTTTGCTAACACATCAGGGTCAATCGCCTTCACAACAGGGGAGGAGAGCAAGCCCATTATCCTTCAGGCCATCTCTGATAAGCTGCCAGAGTTCAATGAATTCTTTGTGCTCAGGCTGGTTAACATATCAGGTAAAAACAACATGTCATTATAGAAATGCAAATAGTTCAGAGGAGCAAATATTTACAGGCATTTATGGTAATGTCTTGGAAACCATTCAGCTCTTGTCTACGATTCCTTAAAGGTGGTTTCCCAGGGGAAGGTGGGCGGCTTGCGGAGGCTTTTCTCAATGCCTCCGTTCGCATCCCTTTCAACGACGACCCTTTTGGTGTCTTTGCCATCGCTGACGCCACCTTGGACCAAGAAGTAGCCGAAGACGTGCTCTCAGAAGACGATATGGCCGATGTTACTTCCTTTACAATTCTCCGGCAGCAGGGGACTTTTGGCGATGTGCGCGTTGCCTGGGAGATTGTTTCTGGCCAATTTGCGGACGGCCTTCCTCTGATGGATGACCTGCTCCTTCTAGCTTCCTTTCCAGATGAGGTCGAGCTCCGGCCTCATGCCAGGCGGCACCACTCCGCCACAGACGCGTGGTTTTTCTCAGGGCTGCCAGGCGCTTACGGTACCATCTCCCCTGAAGATGGCCCTGCGGCTGTTGGCAATTTTACCTTTTCTGCTTGGCTGGTGCCTACAACAGACACCAGTGGCTTTATCTTTTCTAAGGGAACCAGAAATGGGACCTTGTATTATGGAGTGAAAATCCACACCAACGATTCTCATGTCACAGTTTTTCTGTACTACACTGTAATAGGATCAAACAGTCTACAAGTTGCTCGTGCAGAGAAATTAGTGGAAAATCAGGGTTGGATTCACGTCATCATTAGTGTTGATGATGGGATTATTGAGTTCATGATGGATGGCAGCCCCGTTCCTGGAGGCCTGAAAAGCGTCAAAGGAGAGGGCATCGCCGACGGTAAGCCTGTAACACACCCTGATGGATGAATTGGGTTTTTCATATGTCATTTTCAAGGCACGCTTGTGCACATACCTCAGTTCCTCTCTCATTGTTTGCAACCACCCAGACTCAGTAACGCTTGAGCGAATGCTTAGTCCCCAAGCGGCTGGATATTTTCTCTACTAAAGGGAAGCAGCAGACATCTTCTTTTATGCCTTTTGTCTCAAATCAGTTCAAACAATAGCCCACTGGTTCTTGATGAATTTGTAGCCATTTGTCACTTTTTTTTGCTTACTTTGAAATAGTGAGAGAAAATATAAATAAATAAATAAATACATTTGTGGATTCTTTTAAAGGAATTTTACAATCATTTGAACTTTTTAAAAATATCACTTGTAAGTTTAAATTCCGTTATCTGTACCAATGGGTTCAACGTGCTGGGTTTATTCACACAAATATGGAGATGCTTGTTTTTTTTTTTTTTCTTTCTATTACAGGACCCTCTGCAGTGTTCATTGGGTCAGATCCCGAAGGGGAGCAGCGGTACACAGGTTATCTGCAGGATGTCCGCCTATACAGAACTAAGCTGAACCGAAGTCAGATCCACGAGCTCCACACGCAACCCCCTAAAACAGACCTGCGCACGATCTCGGGTTACCTGCGTTACCTGCAGGACGAGAGGCAAAAGTCCTTTGTCGTGGAGGTCAGGGATGATTATGAGGAGGAGGGAGAAGAAATATTCTACCTGCAGTTGGTTGCGGTTCGCGGTGGAGCGCGACTGCCTGTCCCCAGACCCACTGCTACTTTGCGGGTCATGAAAAGTGACAACGCCAACGGACTTTTTGGATTCACTAGCACCTGCATTCCTGATGTAAGTGCACATTTTTTTTTACAAAGATGCTATTAGTGAGATAGACCTCTGATAGAACTTGCAGCAAAGCTTTTAAATTAGCATTGTTTCCCAGCAACACACAGAGGACATACAGAAGAATCACGTGTACTGTAAACCAGCTGGGTTGCCAGTCTCTGTCCTATTGCATATTTCATCAGCCTTCGTCGCTGGCTGCAGGGAGAGCCTGCTCTTCGCTTTTCCTGGTTTAAGTTCGTATGTGTGCGCCATCAGGCTAGCGCCTCTCAGGTAGAGCGACAGCTGGTGAGGCTGCAGCAGAGCTGCCAGTCAGGACATTCCTGTAGAGGTGGAGTTCCATCACTGGAAATGAGAGATCCGGTTGCTCGTTTTATCAGCACGACAGGTGGCAAGGCTGGGGATGACATTCCATCAGAACCAGAGTATCTTCTTTACATCTTTGATCTACGGAGGATAAATAGTTTTAGAGGCATGTGGGCTGTCAGCTGCTCCCTCTCCAGTTCACACTGTTGCTGGTGCTTTATGCGTTTGTAGCTCCTGTCAAGAAGAACTTAACATTTTTATTTCCTCCTTTTTTTTTACAGACTGCTGATGAGGGCTCCACGGTCTTCTGCGTGATTGAACGTATGCGGGGATCTCTGGACCATGTGTATGTCAATTATAATGTAACACTGGACAGCCCAAACAGTGAAATACCAGCACATCAGGATTTTGTTAATGCCTCTGGAACTGTGCTCTTCTTGCCAGGACAACGATACGAGGTGTGTTCGTTGTGTTTAATACAACACGTCGTGTAAATGTACAGCTGAAAATCCCACTTTAAACAGTCACACAAAACTGCACTGTGCAATAAACATCAGCATAATTATTTCACATTAATATTGCATAGCAGGGATATTTTACAATCAGCTAAAAGCAAAGTATTTAGACAATCAGCTCCCCCTAGTGGTTCATTATTTGCTGGCAAATTTACCAAAGAAGCAACTGGTCTAATAGCTCAGCATATTATTTAGAAGTTACAATACAGCATTTACACTAGTGCAATTAAAATGGTAGCAGCTGTTGAATATACTTTCCTTCTGTAAGGTTTTGAACCTGTCGGTCTTGGATGACAACCTCCCAGAACTGGCCGAATCCTTTCGGATTACACTAGTGTCAGCTGAGTCTGGTGACGGGAAGCCAGGCTCCACTCCCACCAGTGGTGCAAGCATTGACCCAAATAAATCGGTTAACACGGTCACTGTCACGGCTAGTGACCACCCCTATGGTATGTATCCGACCAACACAACAAATGCATTTTTTTTTTCAACAATTAGGTGTAATAGTTATTAAAATGAAGTGCATTTTTTTTTTGTACTTCTTCCTTCACATTACTTTTCTCTTCCGCAGGCTTGCTGCAGTTTCTCTCTAGCCCTCCTGGAGACGGCTTAATCTCTCCAGCAGTAGAACCTGCTCACATCACTGTAAACGAGGAAGATGGAGAAGTTCGTATATTGGTGGCCAGGGCACAAGGCCTCTTGGGAAGGGTCATGGTGGGGTACAGGACTACTCCCTTTACAGCATCCAGTCCTGAAGACTATGAGGTTCATTTTTAGTAATGCGTACAATCTCCCCATGATGTATTAGGTCAGTGATTTAATGGGCACGGTGCATTTGCAGGACTCAGAGGGAATACTGGACTTTCTTCCAGGAGAGAGATTAAAGTTCATTACTGTGGCCGTTAATGACAATCCTGTCCCCGAGCTGGAAAAGATTTTCAGAGTAGAGCTTTATGATCCCGATGGAGGAGGTGAGACATTTGGGTTTATTTAGTTT
>CAAE01014600.1:117082-142174 GCA_000180735.1 Tetraodon nigroviridis
GTAACACTTGCTTGACCCCCTCCCCATCCCCTCCTGTGTGACCCACCAGTGGATCACTTTCTGCATAGTGAGGCAAGTGGTAGTGGGGAGAATGAGTCAGACCTCCTCCTTCCGTCCTATCACCACCATGGTATGTATTCTCCACTTTTAGCCCCCAAACTGCCTTTTTTCTAGCTCCATTTCCACAAACCTCTGTCTGTATATACTTTTTCTCCAAAAGTTGGTTCAATGACATCAGATCTACAGTGCAATGTCTGCATCTGAACATTCATTTAGGGAAATCCACAGTACTAATCAGAAAATAAGAATACAATGAAAAACTGCATGCATTTCTGTAACTCAACTTTAAGGGTGATGCGTACATATTATAGACAAATATGGTGCATATCAATATCTTTCGGGGGGGGGGGGGTTTGTTTTGATTTTGCTTGCAGCTTTCCAAAACCTCAAATTCAGAAAATTAGAATATTGCTGAAAATCAACAAAAATCTTAATCAGCACAATAACAACAAAAAAAGATTAAGATAATGTAAAAATGTATTGGTTTCACCTTTTCTGTTGGATTGCCTGAGTAAAACAACTTTTACACACTATTCACATTTTCCAAGTAGTACAGTATTTACAGGTCTGTTCTAATTTTACACTAGATTTATTTTAGTATAGTCTTTAACGCAATTATCATGTTGAAAAACAAAGTATAAATTAGGTACGTTACTTAAAAATGAGTGCAATGTATTCAGATACCACAGTCTGTGGTTTAGAGAGTAAATTTGAAAAACTGTTTTTCTTTTAAAGTAATGATTCAGGATGGTTCATTTACTTTAGTAAAAATAACTGTTTTTTTCTCAAATGCAATGTATCAAATGCACAGACATTGGCATGTGTGTTCAGTTGTGTGTATGGTACTCATACTGTCATACACATCTAATGGTCCTAAAAGTATGATATTATTTAGCCTAAAGAACATTTGCATTTGAGAGCTATGCTGGATGGGTGTCTAAAACCAGCCTCACATCTGGTGTTCTCTGCGCAGCCGCCTTGGGGCTTGCATCCCGCATCACCGTGACCATCGCTGCATCAGATGACGCTCATGGAGTTTTTCAGTTCAGCCCCAAATCTCTGTCAGTTAATGGTACAGAGCCAGAGGATGGACACAGCTCTGTGGTCCTACAGGTCGGTATGATGCACGTTGAATATATCGCAAAGTTCCCAGTAAATGACACAGAGGTGCATTTTTACATGATGCTGTGCCACCCCTCAGGTGGATCGGTCCTTTGGCGACCTCTCAAGTGTCATCGTATATTGGGAGGCTGATCCTGGCTCTGAAAAGGAGCTCCTGAGCAGGTCTGGCAACATCACCTTTGGCGTTGGTCAGACATCAGGGAACATCACTATAAATGTGGCCCAGGATGAAATCCCCGAGTTGGACGAGACTTTCACCGTGTCTCTGGTTAACGTCTCTCACGGTCGTCTGGGGACTCAGACATCTGCTGCTTTGACTCTGCTCGCCAGCGACGATCCTTACGGTGTTTTTGTGTTTACCAACGCAACTCGGCATGTCCGACTTCCTGAAGCCGACGCGACTGTCTCTCTCTCCATCTCACGGCAGAAAGGCATGATGGGTCAGGTGTGTGCTGACTTGAAATCAAAACCTCTTAAAACAATTTTGTTTTAAATTCTGGTAAATATGTAAGCAACAATAGGAATTGGTAATGTTTAATTTTGATTGTTTGTTAGGTACGCGTCACTTACGGGACACTGCACGAGGCCCAGCCGGAGCCTTACCAGACTCCCGGTGTGGGTCGAGCCACTGAAGGGAGAGATTTTGTCCCCCTCCTTGGTTCTGTTGTATTCTCGGCCAATCAGAGCGAAGCAAACATCACTCTCCAGGTGCTGGATGATGAGGATCCAGAAAGAGACGAGTCGGTATTTGTAAAGCTGATCAGTGTTGAACTCATCTCGGGAGAGCAGGAGAGGCTCAGTAAGATTCTGATGCTCCCTTTACGTTTTTTTCTGAAAATAGGAGGAAACTCTCAATCCAATTCTAACTCATTGGCTTCTTTCAGTTCCCAATTCCCCTTCTTTGGGCGCCAAGGCTGACATTGTCGCTCAGGTGATACTGGAGGCCAACGATGATGCTTTCGGTGTCCTCCAGCTGTCAGCATCTGCTGTCAGCGTGGCAGAGCACTATGTCGGGCCCATCATAAATGTCACGCGTGTTGGCGGGATATTCGCTGACGTGTCTGTCAAGTTCAGAGCGGTGCCTTTAACCGCCAGAGTCAGTAAGTGCCGTCTACACGCTTTAATCTTTCTACAGAGCAGGTGTGAAACATGTCATCGCTTATGTGCACGTCTCATCCTACAGGCGAGGACTATAGTGTAGCCTCCACCGATGTGGTCCTCCTCGAAGGTGAATCCAGTAAATCTGTACCCATCTATGTCATTAATGACCTGGTGCCAGAGCTGGCAGAAAGCTTTCTAATTGAGCTGATCAACCAGACAACAGGAGGAGCTTTGCTGGGAGAGGTCACACGTGCCATAATCACCATATTGCCTTCTGATGATCCGTTTGGTGCCTTTGGTTAGTTGTCTTTTAAAATGTTGTTTTGATTTGCCAGTTAAAAACGAACTAAAGAAGCTTTTTTTTCCAGTCTTTCAAGCCCTTCCGGTTACCGTAGAGGAGCCCAAATCCGACTCAACTGAAGTTGTGTTGCCAGTAGTGCGTAATGCTGGTACCATTGGCACAGTGGTTGTGCAATGGCAAGCCACTGTTAACGGTAAATTAGCAGTAGAAGACGTCAAACGTGCTTCTGGGGAGGTGAGTTTTGCCCCTGGAGAGACCATGAAGAAGCTCCGAGTGGAGATTTTAGCCGATGACGTGCCTGAAATCACCGAGGTAAGAAGAACTAAAAAAAAAGAAAAAAAACCATGACCCAAGTCGTAAGGCTTTTATTCAACCCCACTGTCTTTTCTAGATAATTAGGGTCGAGCTTACCGGTGCCAGTAACGGAGGAAACCTTGGCGCAGATACATCTGTGAATATTATAGTGCCTGCCAATGATAATCCATATGGGACTGTTTACCTTCAGCAGTCGGTTTACCGTGTCCAGGAACCCCTGGAAGGAGTTTATACAGCCAATATTACAGTGATCAGGGGGTATGTTCAGTTACGAATACCTGCTTTTTCCTTTCATTCTAAAGGCTTTGAATTGAATTTTTTGTAATTTTCTGTTTGTATTTCTATGATTCAATTTTATTCTATGATTGTATCTGTTTCTCTCTCTGTCTCTCTGTCTCTCTCTCTCTTCTTCCGGGTAAAAGGGTTTTTTTTCTTGCTACTGTGCCTTGGGGTTCTGGCTCTGGCTTCTGTCTTTGTAAAGCACTTAGAGATAGTTTTTGTTGTAAAAGGTGCTATATGAATCGGACTGAATTGAATTGAATTGAATTGTATTCCCATGTTGCCTTTGTCGCAGAGGTGGTCACTTTGGACGGTTGGAGATCCTGTACAGCACCTCTGAGGTTGACATCGTTGGCTCAGCTCAGAGTGACGGCCAAAATCTGTTAACGTACTACAACGAACCAAAACACGGCGTCCCTCCGACGGCCCTGCTTTGGACAGCCAACATCACCGGCCAACCAGACGCCCTGACCGCATGCGCTGCCGTTTGCCTGAGGGAGCGTGCATGTCAGGCGTTCTCCCTAGAGTCGGGGATGACTCCGCCTTCCTGCCGCTGGGTGACCTCTGGAGTCGACCAGTTGACGCCTAAATCCGATGTTGCGACGTATGCGAAAAACACCACCGCGGCTGCCGTCCTGTACAGCAGCCAGGCCGTTGCTGGCAGCGACTACACTCCTGTGGCTGCTCAGAGCGCCTTCATGGAGGACGGGTTCGGAGTGGCCAACCTCACTGTCCCTATACTGACTGATAAATTCCCTGAAATGGATGAGAGCTTCCTTTATACAGATCTTAAAGGTAGAGTAAAACCATCTCTTAACTTTGATCCAATGCATTATACATCTGTGCTGTTTTAGAAACCATCCATCCATGGGTTTTTTTTCTTTTTTCCATCTTTTTTGAAGGTATCGCTGCGAAATCTGACCGTGGCCGAGAAGAACATGCCTACAGTAGGCCGGCCAGACAAGGCATTGGTGACGATCGGGATGAATGGCGATGCATTTGGAGTATTTTTAATATACAGTCTTAGTCCGAGCGCCACTGATGATGGACTTTATGTAGAAGTTCTAGAAGAACCTTCTGTCGTGGTGCCTTTAGTGATCGAGAGGAGAGGGGGTAATCTGGGAAGTGTCACAGTGGAATGGAGGTTTGTTGGAGGAAAGGCAACACCAGATGCTGACTTTACTGGTACTGGAGGAACTCTCGTCTTTGATGGTATGTAGATTTAAAAAAAAAAAAAAAAAGTTTTTCTGTCTGTTTAGCGGAGTAATGTATATTTTTATGTCTCTTTTTTTAAAGGTGAGCTGAAAAAGACTATAGAGATAGTAATTGTGGATGATATTGAGCCAGAGGACGATGAGAGTCTCAAGATTGGGCTGGTCAATACAGAGGGTGGAAGTCGAATCTTGCCCAGCTCCGACACCGTAACTGTGGTGATCCTGGCAAACGATCACGTGGCCGGGATAGTAGGATTCCATCCAGCGTCACGCTCTGTCATTGCCAGAGAGGGTAGGTACCGTCCACACGATCTTTGAACATCCTAAACCTTTTCAACGATCCCTGACACCTGAGATGTGCTTTAAGTGTGAGTGAGAAGGAGAGGTAATTCACGGTAATGGCCAGATGAAACAGGTGGGCTCCGAGGCTGTTGGTCGATTGCTTAAAATTAGGTATGCATGAGCAGAAAGCCTGGAACGCTTGGGTACCCTATGTTGGAATCTACAACAAAGTTTAAGAAATTGAGTTAAACAGGAAAAAAATAGCATATGAATACGTTTTGATCACTTCTGTTTAAGAATTCTGTAAAGCTCTGTGATGTTTTGTGGGACAGGTGAGAGGCTATCCTTACTGGTGTTGAGAACAACTCCCGGGCTGGGTAATGTTACCTTAGACTGGACTCTGGAGGGGCCATTTGTAGAACGAACCTTCAGCAAAACCTCAGGAACACTTTACTTTACCAAGGTAACTCTAAAGCTAGAGGACGTGGAGGGGTACTTTGTGGTGTCAAAGCTTTTTGAGCAAAGGTATGATGTTGCAGCCCGTACCGACACACTGTTTTTGTGATTCCCAGGGACAATTAAATGACACAATCGATCTGCACCTTCTTGATGATGCCACACCAGAAGATAAAGATGAATACACAGTTTCCCTGTCAAACATTAAAACCTTTGGTAAGGCAGTTTAACTAGCCAGTCTTTGTTTGAAACCGAGCAGCAATGGTTTGTTGTATCACAACGTGACGTTCTGGTGTTCTGGTGGTTACAGGTGTTTCGAGGTCAGGCCACGCTACCCTGGATTTGCAAAACAAGCAGTCAGTTCTTACAGTAGATACCAGCGATGAGCCCTACGGACTCCTCACCATTGCTGAATCATCTCTGACGGTGACCACAGAGGAGCGGGACCAGACCATAAACATCTACGTCAACAGAGAGTTTGGCTCCTCGGGTCCGTGTGTAGAGTATAAACCAAAAATTGCACATTTTCAAAGGGGTTAAATGTGTTTTTTTCTGTCTGGTTGTATGCAGGGGCAGTGAATATAAGTTATGAAGTTACAGCAGGATCACTACAAGACCTTTCCCACATAGAAGGTGCCCTCGCAGATCCAGGACAGGACTTTGTTTCCGGCGTCGGTTCTGTCATCCTTCAGGATGGACAGACTTCCGTGGCAATTCCTGTAACCATATTAGAGGTAAATGCAGGCGTTTTCTAGGCTTGCATGTTCAACTTGTTTTTACCAAGATTACGAATATAATCTATCCGACAAGAGGATTTCCTGTTGATTTTCTGTTGCTTAAAAATTCTTTTCCTTTTTCAGGATGAAATCCCAGAATTGCAGGAGTTTTTTCTGGTTAACATAACATCAGCAGTGCTGATCACAACTGTTGCCACCGTTCCACAACTAGGTACAGAAGTCTCTTTGGCCTGATCTGCACAATTTCCTTTACTCGGACAATTTCCTAACTTTTCTCTTAAAAAAAAAACCCAAAGAAAACCAAACCTCTGACCACAATAAATGTTGACTCGTTAATTTCCCAAGTTTTCTTGTCTTTCACAACCCTTTTTTGCTTTTCTCTTAGAGGTTGTGTACTGCACATTGCCAGGTAAAAAAACAAAACAAAGTCATGTGCTCAGTGGCTTTGCTTAACATGTTGATATATAATAGTCCTGCATGGTACATTAAACAACAACAACACAGTAATTGACAATGTAAAGGCACCATGAAAGAGCAAAATAGTAACTGCTACCGCTACTCCTTGTGAGTTATCCAAACCACAGTCCACTTCATGAATGAGTAACTTTAGAAAGTGATGAATAGACAGAACGCTTCTGGCAGAGCAGCAGTTAGAGCCTCCCAGAATACGATAGGCCTTCTGCACGTAGACGCACAGTAAACAGACAGCCGCTCCTTTGGCAGCGGTCATTATGTGGCTTGGATGGTTAGATTGATGCGTTCCATGATTGAGGAAGCCTTGGGATTCGGTGGGAGCGGACCGGCATTGTGTGGTTACGAAAGAGAAAGCCAAGCAAAACCCAAGCCGGGGCCTCCCCAGCGCTCTTGGCTGCGGAGTGAATGGTAGAAGACTGGGGGTCATAAATCTGTCTGCCCTACAGACTCGGCTGCTCAGCCTCCCCAAAGCTACTTACAGCGGATGCTTTTAGGCTGTAAATCCTCTGCTTAAACGTGTCAGAACAGAAGTTAGATTTTTTACTATTTCCTGCTGCTTACTGCTTGAGCTGTGATGGCCTATTAAATTTTCATCTCTGCACATTCTTTTTATTTGCCTGCATGTCATCCTTTTTGGGTGTGTGTTTCCCCAGACACCCAAGGTTTGGTGGCAGAGGTCAGCATCGCTGCTAATGACGGAATAAGAGGTGTTATTGAATGGACAAACACCATGTAAGCAGCTAATTTACTAAAAAAAAAACGGATTTCTACATTTGTACCTTTCCTAAAAGGTGTTTCTTCTCTAAATAATTGCAGGTTTGAAGTAAATGAAACTATGGGGACGTTGACGATTGTGGCGTACAGGAACAAGGGGACCTATGGGAACGTCTCAGTTTTCTTCTATGCTCAGAACCTTGAAGCTCAGCAGGGGCTGGACTACAATATCAGCGAAACGGTTAGCCATTACCAGTTGAACGAAAACAATTGCATTTTTGTATATATGAATAGTAATATCCTTTCTATAGATGGGTTTTGTTCTGTTCCAGTCCTAATTCCAACCCTCTCTCCATTCAGAGGCTTCAATTTGTTGATGGTGAACGACATAAATATGTGGACGTGCCGATCATTGATGATACCATTCCGGAGGGAGCGGAGCGATTCCAGCTCATCCTGTCTAGACCTTCGCCTGGGCTGATACTGGGCACCAACACAACAGGTACAGGAGAAATAAAAACGTCAAGGTCATAGCCACAGTAACTATATAGTTACTCTCTTTTTCTTGCAGCAACTGTGAACATCCTGGCCAGCGATGATGGGCATGGAGTCATTTCCTTTAACACCAGTAAACATCTCTTACTGAAGGAGCCCACCTCTCTGTCTGGCCTGAGGGAGAGTGTAGCGACTCTCTATGTTGTTCGGAATCCTGAAGACGGCACATTTGGAACCGTGACTGCGCAGTTTACCGTCAGCGATGCCAACGGCACTCTGGCAGACGCTGATCTGAGGCCAGCACAGGGGTTTGTGGTGTTGGAGGACGGAGTCAGATTTAAAGTGAGAGTATAACCAGCTGGCAACGGTTTTAAAAGGGTGTGTATGTTATTCTTTTTTCAACTGGTGTTTTTATTTTGTGTATTTTTTTGTATTATTAGCCAGTTTGTTTTAAGCGTTGCTATTGAAATTGCTGTTGTTTCAGATGGTGGAGATCTGGGCTATTCTTGATGGTGAACCTGAAGTGAATGAAACCTTTGCAGTGACTCTGTCCAACCCAACGGGAGGCGCGCGGCTGGGCGACCAACTCCAGACCTTCGTCACGGTTCTGGAGAACTTGGCTCCCGCTGGCTTGTTCCGCATCATGCCTTCTGTCAACAGGTCTCAGTCATAGTCGTAAAACTCAGAATGTCATTATCACTTGTAATTGAACAAGCACACAATGCCACCCACACAGGGCCTCCTTTAGCAAGCTTGCGTAGGAACGTGCTGCTGCTCTGTGGCAGATTCACCAGTTATTAGATATTCTGTCTATTACCACAAATAAACAGAAAACACTTACCTTGATAAAAAGTAAAGATTGCCTAAAAAAACCAAACAAAAAAACAAAAAAAAGAAATTAACTCAGAAAAACAGAAAAAAATACCGGTACACAGAAAAATGACTGTAACATGATTTTCTCAGGGGAAAAAAAGGGTTATTCTTTATCAGGTAAATGTGAAATATATTTTCTTTATTCAATGATATTAGTTTAAATTTTATTCTGTAGGGAGTGTGTGGCAACCTGTGATTAATGACCAGTTTGAAGATTGTCTAATCATTTTATACATTTCTAATTGATTTTGCCGCGCTGCACCGCAAATCCACAATGACTTTACCTCGCGTAACTGCGTAATTCTAAGATGACTTATATATAATAACGGTAGTGTGTTGCCTTTTCCACAGAAGTGACACTGAAGTGATGGCAGATGAAGGCAGCAGAACGGTCTTCCTCACAGTGTCTCGCAGTAATGGTTTGGGCTCTGCAGTCAGTGTGGAATGGGCGACACAGTCTGACACCGCTGTTGCATCTGGTTAGAACACTATACATGTTTTTTTTTTAACAGTGTTTCTGTACTTTTGGTTCCTTCAGGTAAAGTTTTTTATTTCTATTTTTGAATCTCCAGAGGGTCCTGTGTTAGTGATGGGTGTTTACCAGAGTTTTGTGGACAGCCCCACCTCTGCTTGGTGCTCTCTGCCATATGAACCTTCCGTCCTGGCTATGAGGCTGGATAAAAGACCGGTTGTCGGATCATCCCACACCTTGGCCACTCTGTACCGATGGCAGGGCGTTTTTGTGGCAGTGGAGGTAGGATAAGAGCAGGATAGCAGCAGTTGTGGAGAGCACCTTTACAATAAAAATACATCTTCACCTGTCTTTTGATTGCAACAGTCCGTTAGGATTCAGGATCCCGGCTCTTGTGTTGGGTTTGCAGTGAATGGATCTACCTATGTAGGCATCACACATACAGGCCCTCCATTCTCCCCTGCTGCTAATCTCAGCATCTACAAATTACACAGGGACCTAAATGTTACACTGGTAAGCATGACTCTATTAGAAGCTTTACATTTTGTAAACTTGAATTTTGTAATTGCGTCAGTCTTGATTTATTTCATGTCTTTAGGTACAAAGTTTAGGCATTGAAGCGCTGGATGTAAGACACTTCTTTATTAAGGATGAGCATTACCTAATAGCATCAAGCCAGGTAAGCCTAACATTTGTATCTTTATCATTAAACACAAAATTTGAACCATCACATTCTGGTATTTTGTTTGTTTCGTGTTGCAGATTTTTGTTTGGACCCAGGGATCCTTCACCCTCTTCCAGACTTTGGACTTTGAAGGCGATATTCTCAGTGTATCTCCATTCACTCGTGAAGCCGTTCCCCACCTGTTGGTGTGCGTAGAAGGCCAGAACGTCAGCTGTGTTCTGCTCCACTGGACAAATAGGAGATTTCAGAACTTACAGCCCCTAAAACTCAAGGGCAGAGTCATTCAGGCAGAAATATTCAACACCAGAGTGGATGAAACCCTTCTCTTACTTGTAACAGAAGGTGATGTGTTTTTATGTGTATTTTCTGCATTTGGAAACCTGCTTTTTTGCTGCATTAAATTATAACATAGTTTTTTTTTAGGGGGGTTGTTTGTTTGGGGGTTTTGGGCAAATTCCATCAATTCTGGCATTTTAACATAAGTAGAGAGAAGCAGAGAGATTTCTTGGTTTGGACCTGTTGGGAGTTTATAAGAAGGCTTTAGGGGCAGAGTAGAGCCACAGTAGCACCCAAAGTTTGTCATTTGTTAGTCGTGGATGTGTAACTCAGGCCAGTCGTTCTGCTATGTATCTGCATATTTTTGCTTTTCCTATCTTTCCATGTGCATAATTATCATCCCCCCTGCGTCTTTTGCCAGGCCTGCCGTCATCTTGCGAGGTGTTCCAGTGGAGCTCAGGGCAGGCTTTACCACAACCACATCAGTCAATTCCTCACCTAGGCCTGTTGTCCGTTCACCCCTTCACCGCTCCATCAGGCACCGGTAAGCATGAAACAACATTACAAGTACCTTTAAGTTATTTACTATTTGTTTCATCTTTGCAGCTTACGTCATGTTGGCCGGACTAAATGGCTCATCGCTTTACTCTTGGAGGCCTGATGCAGAGCTGTTCACTATGATCCTGAGGGTTCCTGCAGCCAGGAGCTTTCTTTCACTAGGGGTGCCATCACTAAACACAACAAAAATACTCTTAGCTTCAACTGAAGAGGACAGCTCCTCCGTTTATCAACTCAGTACTGTTTCCAATCAGTCTGATTTCATACCCAGGTAAGCAAATCCCATATAGATAAATGTGAATAACAAAAGAAAATCAAGCCAAACGAGATAAACAACCTTTTTTTGTGTTCTTTAATATTCTTTCTTGGCATTCAGTTTTGGCGAGTTGCACTTTGCACCAGGTGACAGCGAGCTAGAGATCGCAGTGAACGTCATAGACGACGACCTCCCTGAAGAGCAGGAGTATTTCCGTGTGGCTTTGAAGAATCCAAAGGGCGGTGCCGAGATCGGATTTGGTGGTCAGGTGACCGTCATCGTCCCAGCCAACGATGATGCCCATGGAGTCATAGGCTTTGCTGAGGTGATCACAGAGATGGATCATTTTGTTGGGGCCAATATTGTGATTAGACCCACTTTTCCTTTTTGTTTGTAGTATTATAGCTCAATGGAAGCTGCTGACACGTGTGTATACGTTTCCACATCTTCTCTGCAGAACTTTTTATCAATAGAAGTAGAGGAGTTGGACCAAAACAATCAGGTCTCGCTGAGTGTTGAGAGAAAAAGAGGGACCTTTGGCAGACTTACTGTTCACTGGGCAGCCAGCGGGAGTCTAACAGACATTTACCCCACTTCTGGAGTGGTGAGAACATCGTCCCCCCATTTTAAACTTTTTGGACTTACGTTTGGAAGAAATGCTGTCCTAAATGAAAGAAATCGTATTGTTGTGTGATAGGTTACTTTCTCAGAGGGCCAGTACTTGGCCATCATTTCACTGAGTGTGATAGCAGATGGTATCCCAGAGCCGAAGGAGAGTGTTACCGTCACCCTCATGGACGTCACAACTGTGGGTCTGCAAGAGCTACGACAGGGGGCGGTCATTGACCAGCAGCGTGCACGAGCTCTGCTCACCATCCTGCCAAATGGCTCCCCTTTTGGAGTGATCGGATGGCATCCAGACTCCCAGTTTACACTAACACAAGAGCCTGAAAGTAAGCATCAGCACGCGAGTGTGTGTGTGGGGGTCTGTGTGTTTTCACTTGCTTTGCATCACTGCTCATTAAATCCTTTTAATACGGCTTTCTGACATGGTTCCAGACAATTTTTCCAAACCTGTTTGCTCAGTTAGAGGTATTGCTATTGGAATAATCACACTTTGAGATTTACTGGAACCGGAAAGTCCAGCCGTGATTTCCAGGATGTGAAGAAATTAGCGATAAGCTTTAATCTTTTTGTTTGCGGAGTGAAACCAAATCTGTAACAAGAATAGGGGAGATGTAAATACCAACCCTCAGCTCGATTAATCTAATCTGTAAAGTTGCTCTCACCATCGTCGGTGACCTTACCGGAGTTGCGGAACCGTTAAGCTCACGGATCAGATCAAGGCTTCTTTTCTTCTGATTCACAGAGACTTCATTTAACGTCACGCTGTCAATAGTGAGGGAACAAGGTTCTTCGGGTCAGGTCAAAGTTCATTACCAGACCAGACCGGCCCTCTACCAGCCCCCACCCAACCAGGCCACTGGGGGAGAGGACTTCACACCCAGAGACGACACTGTCCTGATGATAGATGGTGCTACTGTGACCCTTGTTACTGTCACAATCCTACCAGTAAGAAACAAGACAAAGAAATCCTAAATATTTGGACAAATATCCTTTAATATATCAAATATATCAAATATCCTGTGTGTATTTTAAAAAATTTACTTTTTATGTATTTAAGGACGACATTCCAGAACTGGCAGAGACTTTTCTGGTGAATATCACCGGTGTGGAGCTCGTGCAGGGGTCAGCCGGAGCAGGGCAACCCAGTGTGAAAAGACCAGGCATGGAAGTAGCCGAGGTGACCATCAGCGAGAACGATGATCCCCGAGGGATCCTGCAGTTCAATGTATCTAAGGTGAGCGCGTGTTTATTTCCGAGTCGTTCGTGATATGAATCACCCCTTGTTATATTTATGTCTAATTCAAACTTTTTTAGGGCTTCGGAGGAGCTGTGCTGGCTTATGAGATACCACCACCAGACAACATCCTCTATCTGTCTGTGGTGAGACTTGCTGGCACGTCTGGACGACTGGTGGTCTACTGGAAGGCCGAGCCCCTCACCGCTGACCTTAACGACTTCAGCCCCACCTCTGGGAACGTCACTTTTCGTGATGGCCAGGTCCACTGATTTCTTTTTTTTCCTGTTTTGACATGTCTTTAACACGAATCGAGGATCAAAGCACCTATGTTTATCCTGCGGGATTTAGGCTGCTTCACCGTTCCCTTTTTTTTTTTTTTTTAGCAAGAAGCCGTAATCGCCGTCACCATCTTGGATGACGAACGGGCAGAGACGGAGGAAAGCTTCAGCGTGGAATTGCTGCGTGTGATTGGCGGCGCTCGACTGGGTGAACTGACTTCCGTCACCGTCAGCATTCCATCCAACGATTCTCCACTGGGACGATTTGGGTTTCAGGAGTTAGAGGTGAGTTTAGAATATGTCCAATAATGGAACCAAATACTAAAAGTCTCACACAAATATAATTTATTTTTCACCCTTGAATTGTTGTCTTGACTCACCTGACAGCTAAAGGTTATAAACCTTTCTCAATTTTTAATGTTTCTTCTCTAAGATAAGGCTATTCGTTTTCCTGTCTGTTTTGTGAAGCCTCTTGTCTGTGAATATTAGGTATTTATATACATTTATGACCTTTTAGTTTCATGTCAGCGAGCCAGAGTTTGTGGACGATCCCGCTGCACGGGTGACCCTAACAGTAGTGCGCAGTGAGGGAGGAGAGGGGGCCGTGACACTGTTGTGGCAGCTGGATGAGCAGGCAGTGGAGGATCTTTCACCCCTCAATGGAACTCTTGTCTTCACAGAGGTGCAGTACGAGAGGACTTGCCGTCGCTTTCCTATCACATAAACCAACCATCACATCTTTTCTTTCACATTTATACAACATAGTTAGGTTTAAGGTTTATATATATTTTTTTTCCTTTTCAGGCTGAGTCTATGAAAACATTCACCATTCAAGTCCTCGCAGACTCTGCGCTGGAAGGAGAGGAGAGTTTTGATGTCCGTCTGTTTCCTGCACAGATCGACGCTGTCATCGACCCGTTCCACGGTCAGTTTCACAAATCGCTTTTTTGTCGATTCGGGGATGAATCCGACTTTCACGGCTGTCTTTCGCTTCTCCTATGTGTCCCGTTCTGCTCCAGGCATGGCCGCCGTCATCATCAGAGCAGACAAAGCTGCCCTGGGCATTGTTGGAGTGGCCGAAACCTCCAGGAACATCCTCATCGGAGAGCCTCAGGGAGATTACAACGGCAGCGCCGTGGTTCGGTGAGAAAAACAATCACCGAACTAAGAAAACAAATGACCAGGTTTACAATCAAACTTCAGTTGGGAAAAATACTTGTGCGTGTTTTTACAGCCTTGTGAGAGGTCCCGGCGTGTTCGGTGAGGTCCAGGTGTACTGGAATATCACTCCGCCTGTGTTTTCGGAGTTTGAGTTTATCTCTGGCACCGTGACCATGAGAGACAGACAGTCTGAAGCCACCATCGCTCTAAAGGTACAACGATTCTAAAGTTCACGTCATTTTGAGATGTATATCCATGTGTATAATAAAAGTGATACATTTTCTAGGCCAGAGACGATGACCTCCCTGAGGAACGCCGTGACTACTTACTCACACTGACATCAGCTACCAGCGGACTGGAAATTAGTCACACAGCTAAGCATGCCAAGATTACAATGGCAGCCAGCGACAATCCCTTCGGCATTTTCGCCTTCACCCAACGAGAGATCAGGCTGACCGAGGAGGAGGGAGCGGTGAGGTCAACACTGTAACAAAATCGACACGAAGATTTTTCAGCGGCGGGCTAATCCAGTAATCCTTGATGTTCCGATTCCTGCAGGTGAACGTTACGATCATCCGTTCCTCTGGTCGTCTGGGCGCTGTGTGGGTGACGTACCAGACTTCAGGCAACACAGCTGTCAGCGGAGTGGACTTTGTTCCTGCATCAGGCCGATCGTTCTTTACCGAAGGCCAGACTTCGGATCAAGTCACACTACACATACAGGACGACAGCCTTCCGGAGGGGCCCGAGGTGTTCTTCCTTAACATCACGGAAGTGGAGCTAGTCAATGTTAGGTAATGTCAAATATTAATAATCAAGTTAATAAAAGCTTAAAGAAATACTTGCATTTAAATGGCCCTTTTTTCACTGTTGGACTTTCTCATAACGCTACTCCTCTGTCTGTGTCTCCCCCTGGTGGACAGCCATGTGGACTACATCACGACCGAATCAGGCCTCCAAAGGGACCAACCTCCGATTATTGGTGACCTCTTTTCTCTGGCCCTGGTCATCATGAAGAATGACAACGCTGAGGGTATCCTGGAGTTTCAGCAGGATTATGTGGACATTACAGGTCGGAGCCACACTGAAGATGAAATGTAGCTCAAACCAGATTTGTGAATGAAATCCTAACATCGCCTGTAAATGCCTTATATTCTTTTCCTTGTGTTAGTGGAGGAGGACGCCGGCATTTTAACGCTCCCGGTTGTGAGGCGAGCAGGTTTCTTCGGTGAGGTCTCCGCTCAGATTATTTCCAAAGGCCTAAGTGCAACCGCTGGCCTGGACTTCTTTCTGGAAAATGTCTCAGTAGTATTTGAACACGGCCAGAACATCAGCTATATTAACGTCACTATTATAGATGATCTCGACAGGTACAGTAACACTTCATGAAAATCTAAATAAAGCACCTGCGTTAAGATATTGTTTTATTATAATTCATATTAAAATGTTCTCCTCCAGTGAATATGCAGAGGTATTTGAGGTTTGGCTGGTTGGAACGACAGGAGGGGCCGTTCTGGGCTCTCGGCACGTAGCCAGGATAACCATCAGCAGGAGTGACTCTCAAAGCGGGGCGGTACGCTTCCTCAACCAGAGTCAAATCGCTGTGGCCAACCCCAACTCCACTTTAAAAATCAGTCTGGTTTTGGAGAGAGCGGGAGGCGGGGGCGGGAATGCGACGGTAAGAGGTCCAGCGTCTCCCGTCTGACCAGGAATGTTCGTCTGCATCCGCTTCAGCTCCCTCTGGTTGGACTCTCCGACAGGTGGCTTGGATCATCCGGGGCCCCAACGGCAGAGAGGTCCTTCCTCTTCTGAATACGGACATCAGAGAGCCCGTGAACGGCTCATTCTTCTTCAGGGATGGAGAGGAAGGGACTCGCTCCATCGATCTGCGTATTCTCCCCCACGGGGAGATGGAAGTGGAGGAGACGTTCGTTGTGGAGCTCAGTGTTCTGTCTGGAGAGGTGGAAGTTGATCCTCGGGCTGGATTTATAACTCTGAAGGTATTTCCTAATGTCGCTCATACGATACGATGTGCGTCTGATTGGGCTCTGAATTAAAAACAGCCGTATTTAATTCGATTTTGTCTTTCAGATTGAGAAGTTTGGTGACCCAAATGGTATTGTTCAGTTTAGTGGGAACGCTCTCAATGAACAGGTCTATAATGAGCCCGTGGATGGCCAGGGACCGGTTACCATATCTTTACCAGTGAAACGTCGAGAGGGCGCCATGGGTAACGTCACAGTAAGGCCCTGAATCATTCACTATTTATTGTAAATATCCCGGATTAGGATTTCTTCATAACGCGATTCATTTTCTCTTCCAACTCAGGTGCGCTGGCAGATCCAGAGTGACTCGGACATCACAGGTGACTTCCTCACCCTCTCCGGCTCAGTCACGCTCCTGGAAGGCCAAAGGGAGGCAGAGATCGTCCTCAGCCTGATGCCCGATACGGTTCCAGAGCTGCAGGAGCTCTACGTCCTCCTGCTTACTGCTGTGGAGGGCGGTGCCACCCTGGATCAGGATCCAGACTTCATCCAAACACACATCAGGTTGGTTGTGATCAAACAGCACGATCACCTGATCGGAGTAAAGTAAATCCATTCTCCTCTCTCGCCCTCAGGGTGCCTGCTAATGATGAGCCTCACGGTGTCTTTTCCCTGAGCCCCCACCAGCAGACTGTAGTCGTCGTGGGGTCGGGGTCAGAGGTCACCAGAGCCCTGGCTTTGAACGTGACCCGGTCGGCCGGGCTGTTTGGCAACGCTAGCGTGGGGTACAAAATCAGTGGAGATCTCGAAGAAGCGACGGACATGAGGGAAATACTTGGAGAACGAGCAGAAGGAAGAATCTTCTTTAAAGAAAGTCGTGTTTTTACCACAGTGATCGTCCCCATTAGCAACCAGGTATGAACAGAAACGCTGTAACCCGAGAACAAATCACGCCACAAAAACACTTTGGAGTCTTCAAACTTTTCTTCTCTCTTCTTCCCGTAGGTGTTTTTGTCAGTGGGTGAGACCTTCACTGTCCAGCTGACTGACGTGAGGCTCCTCAGTCCGCTCGCGGGCTCGACTCCTCGCCTCCTTGAGGCGAATGTTGTTACAGCGACCGTCCCTGAAGAGGCAGCGAACTCAGAGGTGATTTGTCCTGTTTGTTTTCAATTTTTTAATTCATATTCTATCTTATCTTTTTTTTTTTTCCTTACAATTGCTTCCTGAAGCAGATTACTCCTTAAGGTTGTTCAGTCCTCGTTTAATTCGGTTATTTGAGGAAGAAAACTTACTGTAGGATAATTTCTCTGCTGTCGTTTTGTTCTCTTTAGGTCTATTTATAGGTCAGTGTGTCACATTGACGGAGTAACAGAAGTGACATAAACGCAGATGTCGTTACAACACGATATAACAGAATCATCGTCTTGACCTGACCTCTCTTGTCGTCGTGTAGGTTGGCTTTGAATTCCTGGCTTTGCGCGTTTCAAGCATAGAATCGGGAACGTGTGAAGCAAAAGTAATGCGAGCCGGCCTGTTTGGGGACCTCGCGGTGCAGTGGGAAGCTGGTCATCCTCCAGGAGAGGCTCCAACTGGGATCTCCCCAGGCTCTGGTAAAAAAACAAAAAAAAAAAAAGCCACAATGATCGCTTATAAAAATGCAAAAACCTTACCATGAGCTTGGATAAATGCTCCTCTCTTTCTGTCCAGGATCTCTGTTCATGGCTCACGGAGAGAGGACCAAGGTCATATCGCTGGCCGCCGTTGCCGATCCATCCCGGTTGGTCTCGTACGCCATACACCTCACTGGTGCCACGTCTCCCACCAGTTCTGCCAAGCTCAGGTAGAAACCAGCCGAGCCAAACACTCACCAATGCGGCAGAGTTACCGTAACAACAAAAAAAAAAACCCAAAAGAGCAGAAAAAGGAAGCAAAGGTCATGACTGAGTCACCTCTGTCTGATGTTCGCGCAGGTCGGGCTTCACTGTGGCAGAAGTGGAACCTTTGGGAATTTACCAGTTTGCTCCAGCTTCCCGCCATTTGGTGGTTGCCGAGGAGATCCAGACCATAACGCTTTACGTCCAGAGACTCTATGGTTCTCGTAGCAACCACACCCGGTTGTCTTACGCAACCGCAGCCGGCAGCGCAGCAGCGGGGGAGGACTTCACCGCGGTGGCGGAGGGTCGTCTGGTCTTCGACTCGCCTGGCCAGACCAACGCCTCCTTCCGCCTTTCCATACTCGACGACGCTCTCTCCGAGGCCGACGAGTACTTCCACGTCAACCTCACGGACGTTCAGGCCGCCGCTCCGGGCTCGACCTGGGCGGGTTCCTCTCCTCGGCTCGATCCTGAGCACAGCGTCGCCACGGTGACCATCCTGGCCAGCGACACGACCGGAGGAGTGTTGAGTATCGGGCCTGAACGGGTCCACACGCCTGAGGACGGAGACGACGGGACCCAGCAGGAACGAAGGATCGTCCTGAAGGTTCGCAGGTCGAGCAGCGTGGCCAGCGGCGTCCGCGTCCGGGTGCGAGCGTACGGAGGTACGAAAGAATCGTTTCCTAGAAACTCCTGGGATTTTTGACGTTTGCCTAAATGTCTGCTGTACACCTTTTCCAGACGGGACCACCACAGCTCTTCCTTTCGCTCTGGAATCCACCGAAACCCTCGCAAAAGAAGAAGAAGACTTCCGCGTGGAGACCGATACGGTGTCGTTTCAAGCCGGCCAGAGTGAATCGGAGGTCATCCTCGTTATCCTCGATGATTCAGAGCCGGAAGGACAGGAAGTTTTCTTTGTCTACCTCAGCGATCCAGAGGGAGGAGCGCAAATCACAGAGAGTCCAAATCAGGGCTTCGGGGCCTTCGCCAAGATCACCATCCTTGGTATTTATCGTTTTTGCCAGCAATTGTAGCTGAAAATTGTTTAAGAAGTGCACTATTGTCAAAATTAAATTTCCATTTGTCCATTGGATGTGCTGCGACATTGTTGACCTTATAAATTCTTTTATTTTGCTTTTACATTTCCAGCAACATTGTGTTTAAATAACCCATTTATTAATTGTATTATTTATTACTTATTTCTTTTATTTTCCTTCTGTTTAAAATCCCTACTGCAGTCATGTTATATGGTAGGAAACCTTTTTAAGTGTGATTTCTCTGGTGCCTTCTGTTCTTATCAGGGAGTGATTTCCACAACGGTATCATCGGGTTTAGTCCCGACTCTCTGATGGGACAAGTTCTGGATGAAGATTCAGAAAACAGAACCGCTCTCTTGTATCTTCAGAGGCAGAAAAACAGGTAACAAACAATGTTTTTAGACTGAAACTTTTAAAATATCTCATGCATACAATGGATTTAGAGTCATCTATCCCCTCAGAGCTTTTGAGGATGTGCAGGTTTTGTGGAGGGCTACATTCAGCAAGCAGGGTCTAAGTCTGACCAGCGATGGAATCAACCTCACCAGAGAGCTAGCGCAGACCTCTGGAGTCACGCTTTGTAGAAGAGGAGAAGTTATCTGCGCGCTTACATTGGAGATCCAGGATGACGAGGTGAGAAAAGCTCAGTTCTGATATCTGAAGACGTATTCCAAACACGGCCTTGATTTTCGTGTTGATTTAGCATTACTTACATGGAAGCAACACTAAAAGTGCAAAAAAAAAAAACCAAACTTCACTCATCTGTGTTGTAGGAGCCAGAGTACCAGGCCTGGTTTCTAGTGGAGATTTACCAGGTTGGTGATGGTGCAGCCGTCAATGAGACCACCCGGTTTGCCAACGTCACCATGGCCGAGAGCGATGACCCGCAAGGCGTGGTGTATTTCTCTGTGGGGCACAGACTGCCCGTCGCCACGCAGACGACCCCGAAACTCACTCTCCAAGTGTACCGACGAGCGAGCACCGCTTCGGCCATATCTGTCCAGTATCGCACAAAGGTTCGTGATGCAATCACCAATGAGCCACGTCTGTTTTACAGATGTAAATACGTGTTTGTTTAGATTATTTGGTAGCGTGTTATTTGGTAATTTAAGTTCGCTCCTTGAGATGAGTTTGATGTTCTTTAGTGGCAGTTAATTCTAACAAAAATTACAGCGTGGTTGTTTATGAGCACATTTGAAAAAAAAACCCCAAAAAACCATTTGCATTGGTACAACAGTTTGGAATTAGATTTTTAAATAACATATTTATTTATTTATTTGTCGACTCTCTTTTGATAGGTAATGGATTTTTTCCCCCATGGCACTTCTTTTTTGACATTTTAGATCAAAATGAGTGTTTTGTGCACTCACTTTGATCTAAAGTGCCCAAATGGACATATATGAGCTGGCTATATGCTTTCATCTTCTAGAACAAATGCTTATTGTGAAGTAAACAAAGTCAGCTTCACTTTTATAAGAACGGCTTCATGAATTCATACTATTAGAATGTTGGAATGACTTAGTGAATGAATGCACTGTTTACAGGTTTGACGTTCTTGTTATACATATTGCAGTATTTTGCACTCAACTTGTAACATAAAAATGTTCCTATTTTTGCTTTTAGGAGCTTCCGAGTGATGAAGTGTTGGGTCCGGCTATAATCTATGCGGCTAAATCGGGAACTGACTTCCCTAAACAGGAGGGATGGCTCACCTTTGCAGTGGGCCAGCGTAACACTTCACTGGGCGTTTCCCTCATACCCGACCTCACTTCCTCAGCGCCCACTCCGAAGCGCTTCCAAGTGGAGCTTTACAATGCCACCGGGGGGGCCAAAGTGCACCCTATGTTTGGAATGGCGAATGTGACCTTGGTGTCAAATGCGGCAAGTCAAGCCGTGTGGGCTTTACTGGACCAATTACATCAACCTCTGGAGCCAAATATCTTCAACCAGGTGCTGCGAGAACTGATCAGTAAGGCTAACACTCCATTCAGTCATGAGCAGATGGCTGCTGTGCTTGAAGCTTTGGAGAAGGTAAGATCGCTGGAAGTGACAACACAAACACTTAAATTAATACCTTAATGTCACAGATATGAACACAATGTATATCGTTGTGAAGTCTCACTACGCCTCAGTGCTCTGACAGATGTGTAAACCGGACTATCTTAACCCTTTATAGGGCACTCATTGAAATGCTGTTAAATTCAAAAAAACAGTTTAAGGGTGTTATTAGGAATCATAACCAGAGTTTATTTCTGTTTTCAGATTTTCAAAAAATTTTAATGTCTTGCAGAAAACCAAAGAAAATGAAGCTACCATATTTGGTTACTTGCCCGTTAAGGGTAAAAAAAAATCCATTTAGTGAAAATGTAAAATATACAACAAAAACACCTATTTTGTGAAAGGAACTTTATATTTGACCTTAGTTTTCACTTTTACAACATAAGCCTGGGTACAGAGTCCTTACTAAACAAATTGTATAAAAAAAACACACACATATGACATACGTATATGTCTACATACATGTCTTTTGATTTTTAGGTAATTGCAGAGGCGGAGAGGGCTTCCTTGCAGGAAAGCAGCCGTAATTTGACCTATAATCTCCTGTGCACCTTGGCTAGTCCCAGTAGAATTGACACCAGAGGCGTCAGCCATCTTGCTGATGTGGCGGAGCGATTTGCATTCAGCCTCCTCACAGACAGTCAGTGTGAGATGTAAGTAACACAAATAAAATTAAAAAGAGATATCTTTTGTCCAGATTTATTTTTGACACTCTTTTGTCATATCCACAGAAGGGGTACCATCCTGGAAACATGTCCATATATGACCATCTCTGCCTTCCAGTGGTACCCCACGCAGATCAATGGCTACAAATTCAGGGGCCGTAATGCCGACTTTTTCCAGCTCCCAGATACGCTTCTAGCAGTGCCAGCGGGCTCAACGGCTGACTGTAGCAACCTGAGCAGAATTCAACTCACTGAGTTTAAAACTGAACATTGGTTTCTCACTAATGGTACAACCAAAGCTCTCAATGGGAAGGTACGAAAGGTGTCATTGCGGTTAAAAACTGCAGGTGGCACCATTTCTCCGTAATAAATTAGTTGTTTATTCCTTTAACGCTTCACACCTGAGATCCTCATTTTAGTCTGTTTTCATCTAGGTGTTCTCAGCCAGCTTCCAGCAGAGGGAGTCACAACCCCTCAAAGATGGTAATGAAGTGGTGTATCGCATACACACCCCTGTCCAAGTTGTACCAGGCCAGTCTATGTGCCTCCTCTGGAACCAGACAACGGCAAGGTACTCTACCACACAAAATATTTTACAACTAAAAAACCAAAAGCATGCACTCAATATGCCTTCTGTTCTTGTTGATATAGGAACGGGGTTAAGTAGCTAACTTGTGCATCCTGAAGTTTTTATAGCTTCACCCTGATACTGTAAAAACACTGACGGCAAAGTAAAGGTAAAGGTCCAACATGCTGTCAGGAAGTGTTCTCTGCAGTCACAGGTCATCGTCATAGTTTTTAATGTTTACGGATACACAATCAGTCCATTACACCCCAGTTTTTTCAGTCCAGACCCAGTTTGTTCAGTGCAAGTGCAGTACTCTAACGGCACTTGGCTGGAACACACAGCTGCAGTTTAGAAAATTGCATACAGCTACTCTACCCAAGATGGTATCTGAAACTGAAAGAAAACAGAAAACCGGCCCGAGTAGAACGACAGTAAAAGGTCAAGACAAAGTCACTGACATGTAAATGTCAACGCCGACCTTTAAAGTCAATGGGAAGGAAGTGAAAGCCGCGCAACACTGCCTGGATGTCCCGGTGTTTCGTTCAGCATCTTTCATTTCACTCTTCTCCCCCGCTCTCTCCTAGCTGGTCCTCGGATGGTCGGCACTGCAGGGTGGTGAAAGACAGTGTGAACTATGTGGAATGCGCCTGTTCCCACCTGTCTATCTACGCAGCCTATGCAGAGTTTGCTGCACTCGCATCCTACAACGAGGCCTTCTATGCCTCCGGAATTATCTGCACCTCAGGTATAAAAAGCATGCCACCAACGTTGTTATCTTAATTTGTTTCTTGGATCATTTGAGTCTTTCGAAACTGCTCATCTCTTTTCTCAACTTACTGTAGATTTTTTTTCATATATATTGACATTCTATGTTTCTTGATACAAATGTAAATTATTATCTTAATTGTTAATGTTATATGTATTTTCAATGGGGTTTTTTTTTTTTTTTTTTGCAGGCTTTGCATTAGCTATTATATCTCATCTGCTGTGCTCCCGATTCCCCATGTTTGCTGCCAAACTGCTCACTCACATGATGCTGAGTTGCCTGGGAACCCAGGTAACCTTCTCCTCTCCTTCTCACAAACATTTCTTAAGTTTCCTAATTGCTTTCATTTCATTTATTTCAATTCATATAATACAGCACAAATAGTGACGGAAAGGTAAACCTGCATTATACGTCTTTTATTTGGATGAAATATACCAGATCTGTTTGCAAACCGTTCCTTCTTCTTAGACCCTGACATATTACAGGAATTGTATTGGAAATGTGCACAGAGGTGTGCACACCTCATTGAATGTCATCGGTTGCGCAGCTTGCGGGCCCTTTCGCCCTGACAACGGAGCCATGCCCCGCCCAGCACCCTTGCCAATTAAAAACTCAAGCTGTCACAAAGTCAGTCTCCGAAATGGTCCTGGCCATATCTACCGCGCGTGTGTGTGTGTGTGTGTGTGTGTGTGTGTGTGTGTGTGTGTCGTGCGCAAGTGCGTGTGAGTGAGTGAGTGCGGGACTGGTAATTTTCCACCGGTCCCCACTCTCTTTGGTGGGCAAACACGAGTCGCCGCTAAAGCAGACTGTCGTTGGGGGCTCGGCTGCTTTATGGCCCTCGAAGAGCCCCTGAACTTAAAGGGTTTTCGATGGAAAATTCCATCCTGTTCTTCTCCTTTGTTGGTACTGTACTGACTGTAAGGTGGACTGTACATCTGTCTAGGATTGCACTGAGGCTTGAACAATACACACGGCATGGATCCACAGGACACCCTTCCCAGGGGCCGGATTTAAGCTACTTTCTAGGACAAGGTCACCTGGTATCTTGAGACTATTGTGCTGTGGAGGGTATTATCCTTAATCTGAGATGGTTACATGGATAACGAAACAAAACTTCCCTCTTTTATAAAAGTATAGGATATGTGATGTGAAAGCTTTTTATCTAACTTCCCCGCTACCAATAAAAACGGAGACCCGGGTACGGTACAGAGTGTACTTTCCGGCACGCCTTTCATTGTTAGAAAAATAAAAAAGCATTGTGACCTCTTTAAAAATGTCATAGTTGGGATAGTTTATCAATTTGATCCATTAAAATATGAAAAATCCTTTCTTCAAAAGCCTCAGTTCAGGCTATTTAGGTCTGTGACATGAGGAAAAGTAGAGGTGTGAGTCAGAGCTTTCTAAAATTTGGCGTCAACATCGTTCCACGATCATTGTTAATACCTTTTTTGTTGTCACGCCACAGCAAAGCGCTGTCACAATGTCTCCGATCAAGCTGAAATAAAAAAATCAGAGTAGAATAAAACACACTAACGTAGCCTCACGTCACCCAGCAGCGATTCAGAAACATTCCTCATTGCTGATGTAAAAGTTGTTTGATCTTAACTATAAAATTGCTCCCAGATTTACACACGAAGACAAAATAGACAAGTGATCAGTTACATTTTGTTGTTCTGCATTCATGGGCTGAGGCCTGGCTTATCTCCTAGCTATGATTTAAAGTGAACAGGTTGTAAGTCTTTCATGCTGCTGCCTGGTTGAGGGAATAAATGACAGATTTGAGATTTATTAACACGAAAATACTAAAAGAAACAAAAGTTACACAAAATGTAAGATATTCAGGGTGGAGCTGAATAGTTTTGATGTCTGGACACAGAAGATGACAAAGAACAGACAAAAATAGACATTAAACCTCCGGAAAGACAATGATTTGCCCCATCCATCATCCCAAGAAGGAGCTCTGTAATTCTTATCCCTTCCATCTGTGTGTGTGTGTGTGTGGGGTGGGAAGAGAGATCTTGCAACCAGCATTCTGCCCTCCCCTCAGCAAGACAACTAAAGATTGTGTGTGTACAGTGGAAATTTACCCGGTGCGTCTGGGCGTCATCGCGTCACTTTTATTTATGTATGTGCGTTAATACATCTGAGATTTTGTGTTTGTAGTCG
>CAAE01014600.1:146819-175564 GCA_000180735.1 Tetraodon nigroviridis
GTGTGTGTGTGTGTGTGTGTTTGTGTGTGTGTACTCCAAACTGAGTACCAAATACTTATTCCACTAATAAAGTGAAGACTTTTTTTGTGAAGTAAATAATTTTGGCTGTTTAAACAACTGGGTAAAACATTATGCCTTTGCAAGTCCTCACAAAGATAGAAGTACAAATGTGTGTGTGTGTGTGCAGACAGTTGAGAGGTGCAGACGGCCTCTCGGGAGACTCACCTTACGTCGCCTTGTGGCCCTCGTCGCACTGACTCCTGCCCTCTCTTTCATCCGGTGCATCTTTCCTCTCACCGTTCTTCGTGTTTCCTGACCTTCACTTTGTTGTTGGGAACCTGAGCTGAAACACACAATCATTGTTAATTATATGCTAGAAGAAGCCCTGTTGTCTCCCTGCCTTTTCCGGTCGCTGCTCTGCCTCTTTTTTAAAGTCGTTTTTTTTTTTTTTTTTGCACAAAATGATGAGTCACGCCAGTGTTTCTATCCCTTTCATCCTTCTAGTTTTCTGCAGCATGGGAACGATACCGTCACTCGTTCCCCGACTCCCAGATAAAAGCTGGAATGACAATATTTGACAGGTTTGCTTGTCAGATTTAGTCATTTTGTAGAATCCATCAAACTGTTTTATCTTCCCTTGATTTATCCGATGTATTCTTCTTGCAAAGCACATTTAAATATCCTCAAATACTGTCAAAAACTGGTTAGATTCAGCCTGGTGAGTATTAAATGGATCATAAGGACAAAGTCCTTTACTCACACAGGGTTAGTGTTTTAGTTTATATAAGTGTCCGTTGCACATATGTTGTGTTTTTTTGAGCCATTCTTGGTCAGACTCTAATCTTTCTGGACTCTGGAAGTTTTGCCAACTGTGTCACGTCCAAACAGACAGTGAACCTAGAAACATGTCCATGAACTTTCCTCCATTTCCAGAAAAAGCACAGCAAACAGGACCGGTGTGCCAATGTCCCTCCTTAGCTTACAACACCTTTTCATCGGACTAACCCCACCTGTATTTCTATCTGTGGATAGAAATACATGGATATTTAATATTAATGTAAAAATACAAATTACACTTGGCCATGTTCCGCCAGGTAAATGAATATTTAAAAAATGGACTTTACACAGTGTACTGTACTGCTGTAGAATCTTTATCATATCAGCCTTCGAAGTCTAGTTAAACTATATTATCCAACAGATTATGTGTTCTAAAGGTACGGTCCTTACCTGTTTCACCTGACAAGTACAATCTGCGATGACCCATGACGTCTAAACAAGGATGACCTGTGACCCCGCATCATTGCTCAGTTTTTCCCATCCCCTGATCTTATATCATTTTATTCTACAAGCACCCAGATGTTTCCTTTTAGTCAGGCTGTCATACTTTCATATCTGGGAGCAACAGCAGCCATTGTGGGCTTTCCTGAACTGCTTCCTTAGCATGTATCTTTTTACCTGTTGCTGAAAAGTCATCCGGGACTTTATCAAACCGACTGGCAGCAACGATAAACAACATAAAAGTCTGCTTCCAAAAAGGAAACTACAGGTCAAGGTTTGTTACCCTGAATCCTTTGAGGTCATTGGCGTTGTCTTTCCAGCTCCTTTTAGATACAAATGGTGTGACATATTCAGATAGAAAGTTCACATTTCGTAAAGTCTGTTTGGTTTCTTCCAAACAGTATACTATATATTTAATTAGGGGCAGTTAACGGTTCAAACAGTCAGAAATTGTACTGGAAAAGTGTCAAAATGAGCCAAAGACTTCATGGCTTTTAGTAGTGAAGATCTTTTGTATTTAATAAAGTGTTTTCAGGTTTCAGCTGCAGTGTGCTGGAATTTTGTATCAGACTTTATAACAAAATAAATGATTACATATTCTCATGTAAGGAGCAGCTTTTTAGGGGTATGAAGTGTGTGCGGAGCCACAGCCTCTTGCCTTGGTTTGGATGGCCTGTAGGGATCACTGTTGCTTCACAGAACGATCCACTTTCCCAAGCAGGTGGATCCAAAGTAGCTGCTTCTCAATGGCTCCCCTGAGCTGTTCCCTGTTCATTCAGTTGAAACTCCCAGATGCGCAAATAGGAATTGCTGATGTCCAGAAAGAGACCTTCCAAATCAAAGCCTCCACCTTTGAGGATTGTGATAAATGGAGCCAGTGGGATTCTGTTGTAGACATTTTTATCTCTGGTATAATACCCGAGTCTGATCAGTGATTTTTGATGAACCAAGTTTGATTTTGGTTTAATTAATAAGGTTTAGGTGAAAATGCCCATCTTATCTGCTGACAGTTTTAACTTCAATGATCCAGTATGAAACAGTACACCTCTGATTAAACTGAACCTTCGTGATGGACCAAATCAAAGTGGGCAGTTTGTCTGCAGGATTGAACTTGATTGAACGAAAAAAAAACCCCAAAACTTTAAAACTGACTTTATGGCCACGGTCAATCAATGGCAAGCAGGACAGCTGCAGATAAGACGTCTTAAGAAAGGTTTCATTAGACTATTTATCCATTTTTTGTGATTATTGTTTTAAATATGAGACATATGTGTAGCTAATAAGACAAAACTTTGATTTGCTCTCGTATAAGTAACTTGTCATCTAACTGTTAATGACTGTTAATTTTTATTCTAATTAGATTGCACATGAAATAATATAAAATCAGCAACCTACTGAAAAAAAACAATACTGAAAAAAGACAATAAACCTACAAAACAACCAATTTCCAACCAGTGTACACCCATTTAACTTGTGTTCAGTCAGCCGAGCTTGAGCAGCAGTGTTTTGATTTTGATGGCAATGCACATCATTTAGGTGCATGTTTTGTGTGTGTTTGTGTGTGCCCTACCTTGCAGAATAAGGAAAGGAGCTACAGGTTTTTCAGTTTTAGACACAAGAGGCCCCGGAGTTAAGCTAAAACATTTTAATGAGGATGCAAAACAGTCTCTGTATGGAGTTAAATAACTTGGCTGCAACAGCAACATGTGAATTTGGTTTTGAGATGCTGACTCAGAACTGGATAAACTCAGGTAAACATGGGCAGATTAACTTTTTAATCATCATACATCCATCCTACAGCAGAGCAGAGTAGTATAGATTGCCTACGTGTTGTCCGTCTGGCTGTTTCAACGTGAAACATGCTGAAGAAGCGTGTGTGCTTTGACAACAGCCAGATCATTGAGTAAACTTAGCCCCAGGTTCAACCCAAAGCAGAGATGAACTTTACTTCTATAACCTAGCTATTTTATTCATCTTTCATTATTATTAGTCTTACTGTGACTGTTTTTCAAATGTTATACTTGAAAATCCCCTTAAACCGGCCTACTGACCCAACTCTCAGCTGTCTACATGTGACCCACTTCTTACGAAACCAGAAAGTGAAAAAAAAAAAAAATCTTAGCAGGCAGAAAACCCAATGACGCTCTATCCTTAGCAGATGGAAAAGAAGCTGTAGATTACCTTCTAACACATTTGAAATAGCTGTGCCAAACAGTTTTTCCAGGGTTAAAAAAAAAGACACCAGATAAAATAAAATAAAATAAAATAAAAACGTGCTATTTGCATAATCAGATGAAATGGTGAGGTGTGACTGAAAGGTGCTGGATTGATCAAGAGTGATCCATGACCTGAGTAAAAAGGAAACCTAGTGGGATGTGGGTGAAAATGATGCCCTCACACTTCTTTCCCAATCTCTTTTGCTGCCCATCTACGAACAAAAGCGTAAGAGGAAACACCCAGGGTGCAGGCTGAGGCTGGAACCAGCTAGATCAGACCGGTAGCAGTTAGGGAGAGGGGGGAGGTGGTGGCGATGGGGTTGTGCAGGAAAAAGAGGAGGGGGAGATAAGATGAAATGGAGCAGAGGGTGAAAAGAGAGGTGCTGCCAGAGGAACGAGGATGGGGAAGGATGACGTGCAGCCGGGGAACAGTCAGGGTCAAGTGTGCTGGGTATGCGGATGGATCGGTCTCATTCCCCTAGTGATGTAACACACCAGGCAGATGCTATTTTTAGCCACAGCGATGCACTTTAGCGATGTTAGCGTCGGGACAGAGAGGGCTATTGATCAGATGCAGAGCATGTTAGCAGGCTGGAAAACAGGACGAACTGCTGCTCGAAAATGTATTTACTTGAGAATCTGTATTTTTGTTTTGCCTTCAGACTTAAGGCCCTCTAACCTTTTTTTATACTCGCAGTAATAGAATCATTACTCTTTTGCTATATTTCCTCAGTGTCAGCGTCTTCATTGGGTTTTCCGGGCCAGTCCTTGGGAAATTAAATCTCGCCGTGTAATTATTATAGAATTATTAGACTGTGAGCTATGTTCCTCTTTGTCTTTTTAAATTGCTTGTATTTAGAGCCATGCAGCTCCTCTCTGGTGACCGTAATACGGCTGTAGCCTGAAGGTGCAGACAGGTCGGGTCAACTCCTCACACATTTATCAAGGCACAAAGAACTAATCATCCCTCCCCTCCGGCGGTTTCATCCTCATCACTGATGTTGTAACAAGTATCTGTTTTATTTTCAACTGAACAAAGGCCGCAGATGTAGAAGGAGTTTACTTAATCTTAGCTAATTAGCCTCTGCGATCCGAACCCTGTAACACATCGCTGCTGAACAACAGATAAACCCACAATAAACAGATTTAAGTTTTTATTTCACTTGGGTCACACCTTTTTTTTTTTTTTTTTTACCTCATTAGCACTGATAAAATCTTCACGGTTTATGGGTGCGACGCTCTAGTCTGTCATAAAATATGATTCATCAAACATCAAAGGCAATAAAACAGGATGCAGTTTGTGTGTTTGACTGTGGCAGACTTTGAAAGTTTGTTTTCAGTCTCTCTCGGTTGCAGGTTTTTGTTTCATTTTCTATCATTTACTGGTAATTTAAAAAGGGCGGAATGAAAAACCGACTCAACAGACACGTATTATGGTTCTTTTTTTTTTAATCTGTCAATGCCACTTAGAGGTTTGGTTGTTATTCATCCAGTTTTTTGGGGGGACGACGACAAAGTTTTGCAGTGTCACCATTAGATAAGTCAATGACAATTTAGTCAGAGTCATGAAACAGTCATGAAATCATTCACCAAGACCCTTGTAAATCTCCACCCAGGCCTGATTCGAGGGTGCGGGTCAGGTGGTGCTGTCCTCTCACTCCTGTCTCCACTTGCTCAGACAGCAGGCGAAAAAGTGACTCATGAAAAACAGAAACCTGACTTTCCCCACTGATCACCAGGAGTTTATACAAGCTGGAAAAGTCCAGGAATAGACATGTAGGGATTTTCCCCCATGACTTCCCACGAAAGGGAGAGAGAAGAGAAAAAGAAAACAGGCGTCAACCGAGACCTGTTCGGGAAAGACGCTGATATTACATAACTCTATCAGGAAGTACTGTCACTACATCATCCCAAGGGAATGTCATTTATTATCATGTCATTTCTTTTTCAAGGAAACAAACTTTGTGTGTGTCTATGTCTGTGTTTGTGTGTGTGTGAGAGAGAGAGAGTGTGAGTGTGTGTGTTCTTGTACTTGCTACATACTGAGTACAAAAATATTTGTTCTACTAGCAAAGTGAGAACAAGCTGAATCACAATTTCAAAGAACTGTTAAGTGTTGAGACTTTGAAGAATTAGGGTTAACAATTGAGTTAGGATAACCCTAAGTGAAGAGTCAGGGTGTTAGGGTTAGGGTGGAAGAGCTGGGTAACACATTATGCCTCTAAATGTCCTCACAAAGATAAAACTACAAGGATGTGTGTGTGTGTGTGTGTAGCAAACCCTAATCTAACCTCCAAAACTGTCAGGTTAACAAAGATCGATCTCATGCAAAGCTGGGAGCTGAGTTTTCCACATTATTGTTGGGTCTGGTGTTACAAACTGAACCGAGGTGCCTTCCCACCTATCAAAAAGTCTGCCTCCTTTCCCGTCTAACACACACCTATACGCGCCTGAACACAAACTGATTCCTGCTGTGATTCTGCAGTTATTTTTTTCTATTATCTGGGCCATTGTTCAACCCACACAATCGTACAATTCTCTGAGCATGTGGGATGCTGGGAGATGGACATATTTGTCGGCGCTGTTTATGCTTTTAAATGCTTTATTTTGCTACCGCCTGCGTGGCCTGTTGTGTGGTAGTGATGTAACAGGTCTGTACGATCGGATGCCTCTGTTTCTGCGGCAGCATATCTCTCCCTCTTTCAAAAGGCTGTAGCACGACAACTAGCAGAAATGTGCAGGTCTGCAGAGCTTTGCATCCTGCAGGTGCAGGTGGACGAGCTAATCCTGCGCTAACGCACCATTTGTATTCACTCATTCCCTATTTTTCTTCGTATTGCCCATTGAACACACTTGTGACTCCACGCTTCTCTGTTTGTCTGCAGATCTGTTTCTTGGTGTCAGCTTACCGCGGCGCAGTGTTTTCCGAGGACAGCTGCGCGGCTCTCGCTTTGTTCTCGCACTACTTTCACCTCAGCCAGTTCTTCTGGATGCTCATACAGGTAACGGCTGCCTAAGCAACGCTAAACACTTTGGACATGTGTAAATTAATCACACATTTATCATTAACATTTTCTATTACTGCATAACAATAGTTTTTTTTTTTTTTTATAGTTGTGGTCAAAACTGTTGATTTGAATCTTTCTGAAGTGGGTAAATCATTCTAAATCTATTATAGTGTACTTTGGACATTGAATTCTCGTCTTTGACACAAAGATTGCATTTTTAAATAACTACTCAAACCTTCATCACATGGGCTCAGACTGGTTTTGATTAAAAGGCTAAGATTAAAGTGCTAGAATGTTATCTGACATGATCTTTAACCCTAGACTGGTACCGCCTAGTAACACCTCATTCCATCCGCACCTAAGCCCCCTCTGTCTTGACCATCTGCCCTCTTTTCTTTCCCCTCTCTCTCCTAATAAGAACAAAGGCTGGCCAACCACATCCACATTTGTAGCTTAACACGCACTCCCACAGGAGATATTAATGCTCAATTTGTAACAACAGAGTCTAAAATCGCCACCAAAGATCAGAATCAACTGAAATAAAAAGAAAAGATTTAAAAAAATAAAAATGTGATTAATTATTGCTCGATGATTGATTGCTGCTCTTGTTAAGTGCCAGTGTAAATCATGACAAAGCTTAGTTTAATCCTTCTGCTAGACTATGACTTGTGACCTGCAAATATTTTGCAGGAATGTGGTAAACATCGTCTGCTGTGCTCACCCGTGGCGGCGCTTAAAATCTTTTTTTACACCAATAGGCCTTTGATATTTGAAAGCGGTAGTCATTTTCTCATTCTTCTTTATCGACAAACACTATTACTTATCTGAATTCTGGTTCCTGTTTTGACATAAACGAAAACTGAAAGTAAACATCGCTGGATACCAGCAGTGTGGCAAGTTTGTGATAAGCATTTTGACCATATTAACTCGTAGTTTTGTAATAAAGCTGAGGCCAAAGGGTTTTTTTTTTTGTTTTGTTTTTTTTGTTCAGTGTGACATTATTTAGGTACAAGTTTGGTTCACAATACAAGATCTTGACATTTTTTTAACTCCCTCTTTTACTCCACAAGTATATATATATATTTTTGCTAAATTTCTATTTTTCAGGTGTTGTTCAGGTGACATTAAAAATGTTCCTTCAACCAAGGCTCTAATGGCTGGCTCTGTTTAACCATTGTTAATAATAGTGTCAATTTGAACCTCCTATTAAGTCGCTGCTATCTACTAACCGCCTGATCTAAGTGGGCACCATCAACATTTCAGAGATGAAGATCATTTCAAATCAATATCTGCAGTGTGTGTGTGTGTGTGTGTGTGTGTGTGTGCGCGCGCGCGTGCGTGTTCTAATGGAATGTGGGTAATAGTCACTGACACGATGCCAGAAAACAGCCAATAATTTCAGCGCTCCTCGCTCGTTTCAGCAGAGTTGTAAAGGCCTCAGCAACTGGCTGTCAGGCGTTTCTGCCACGTTCGGCTCCTCACCTGCCCCTGCAAGTTTTATGACTTTGCTAGGAAACGGTTATATTTGTACTAACCCAACGCGAGTGCCAACATTACCCGGAATAAACCTCAGGTTAAAAGTGCTCTTGCTCTAAACTCTGTTTCTCTTAATGTTGCATTGAGTTCCATTCAACACAGTTTGTGTAGACTGAGCTTCAGAGTTCACTTGGTTAGAAAGGACTCTTTTTGCCGGACGACCAACAGTCACTGGTAATGTTGCCAAAGCAAATTTCTGCAGCTCAGCTTGACATTACCCAGAGTCCTACCAGTCCCGCTGTACCAACACACCTCAGGCTGGTACTGTGTGGTGTAGTCAACCTATTACACAACTCAATGTTTTCTTTAATATTTTGTATACACTGTGGGTCTGTGCAAGGTCTTTATGTGTGTGTGTGCACTATGTGCAGCACTGTGTCTGTGGTTATGCAATACTAGATCGGGGTTGGGGGGGTTACCTGAGGATATCCTCACATTTATTGCCCTGGCCATCATTCGTTAGCCCGCTGTGCCCTCTGTGCAAAAATGTGCTGCCGCGTTGGGTGCAAACAGATGGCCAGCCTGCAAACATCATCATCTGTTGTTCATGAGAGCTCTCCTACCGTTGCGAAACCTTTACTGCTCGGCACTGCAGAGAGGGTTTTCATTACCTTACCAAACCCTCTCCTCACTGCCAATAGATTATATATATATTAGATTATATATTTCAGTAATCCTGGGACTCACCGTTGCGCTTTACTTTTCAATTTACTCAATTTACTGGAGCGGCAGATTTGATTGATGATTTTCTGCTTCAGAATTCAAACAGTGACACTTTGAGCCTGTGACTGACTGGTGTTCTTTTAGGGTGGTTTAGTAATTTTAAGTCGAAAATCTGACCGTGAGGTGACAACGCTAACAAGGGCCTTGTTGAAGCTACTAAACTGAATTGTAAATGCAAAGAAAAACACAACGAAAGCCTTTTTTTTTTCTTTCAAGAGAAAAAAAATAAGATTGCTTCATGGATTTAGAGTTCTGCAAATGCAATTTGCTGCCTCTGGGGAATTTTTGGGGGCATTTTTGCATTCAAAAGATGCCACACCTTGTTTGTGTCGATGAAAATCGGTGTTACTTTGGTCTTCTGTCCACAGGCGGTGAACTTCTGGCAAGTGCTGGTGATGAACGACGAGCACACCGAGCGTCGCTATCTGCTCTACTTTCTGCTGGGCTGGGGACTTCCTGCTCTGGTCATCGCTGTTCAGGTCATCGTTTTGCTTGGCGGATACGGATGGTCCATCCACAGCGTGTACGGGCTGGTGCAAGGAGACGTGTGAGTGGGACAGCATATGAATACAAAATGAACTGACCCCGATTTGTATTTTCCGGCATTCTAAAACAGTCCGGCTCTGTGAAGATGAATGTGGTTTGAGCTCAGATGAATTTTCCTTAAAGGCTCCAGTAAAGAAAACACGGCAAACACCCCGAGGCAGTGATGTCATGTCAGGAGGTGACTTAGCCAATCAGATGAATGGCTGCGTTTGTCCGTAGAAACTCAAGTCTTTACCTAAGAGGTGAAGAAAAATGTGTTTACAGGCTTTTAGGTGAGGTCACTTTGTGACTATGTATATGAACAAGTCCACTGAGAAGAAGTCTGCTCTACAATAGTCCACTGTGGTATTTAAAGAACATTACAAATTAAAACCATTTTCCTATATAATAGGTATATTAATGCCCAACAGATTTAGTTTAGTGAAATTATTCTATATGTAATAAATTGGCTTCAAAAAGATTTTTAAACAGGATTGGAAGACATTCAAAAATAGGTAGTTCACCCCCAAAGAATGCATTTGTCCATGTTCTGCATGGGCACTCGTGGCTGGTTTTCAAGCATGCAGGACAAGAACCAGTAAACTTTCAGCTCCTAAATCACATCTATATTTAGCCAGTCGTTTTAGGTGTGGCTGTTATGGGTTCTTCCTGTGGTTAGTCCTGGGAAAAACACTGAGAGCACACATAAGGATACAGAAGAGTATTTAGAACATTCCTCTTTGAAGAAAAGACGCAGTATTTAAATCCCTTCCTCTCCTGCCCCCTCTGCCTCCCGTCTTCTCTCATTACTGTGCAGGTCACCATATTTTCAGAACCCACCTGAAGTCTTTGATTAATTAATTAATCAATCCCCATAAAAGACGAATCTCCCTTTATTTATTACTGTAACTCTCAGTCGTCCGAATCTGCTCGTTCCAGCGTATCTATCATCTCATGGTCCAGCTGTCTTGCTCAGACTGAGTAATGCCATGCTGTATTTTGGCAAACCTTGGCAAATGTTGTGTCTAGCAGGGGCCCCATTATTTCTGCGTGATTAGACAAACCTGCTATCTGGGTTTTTGTGCTCTCACAGGGATATGTTGTGTGAAAAGGACAAAGTCACATGACTGTTTTGAAAGTTTTTGGGGGAAAAGTCACAGAGTTTGTACGAGGGCGTTGACATTCCCAGAGACAAATAAGGTGCTCTGTTCAGGCAAATCCTGAGTTTTCCCAGGAAATCAGCAGAGAAGAATGAGGAACACAACTCACACGCCGTCTCTCACGGTTATTGATAGTGAAACAATTTGTTTCAAAGTGATAGCAAAATAAGTCCCAATTTCCACCCCCTTTGTTGTATTGCATTAAAAAAAAGGTAATGCGAGATTTTTTTAGCAGGTTTAAGGAGTGCACTAAACCCACAATGAAAAAATACACAGTGTACAATTTAAATGGTAAACTGATTTTACAACATTCCTGCAGCCATAGCAGGATAGTTGTTTTAAGAATGAACATCATACATGTTTATAATGTGCTGCTAAACAAAAAAGCCTTGTCGAGCACTCGACTTGGCACTTTTATTTTTTTGCACTAGTACATTAATAAAACAAAAAACAAAAAAAAACATTAACAGAAGTTTCTGTGACCACTTTTAGGTGCTTCATCCCAAACGTCTACGCCGCTCTGAGCACGGCCGTGTTGGTGCCGCTCATATGTCTGGTCACCGTGCTGGTCGTGTTCATCCACGCCTACCAGGTCACTCAGCAGTGGAAGGCCTACGATGACATTTACCGCGGACGGACCAACAGCTCAGGTACTCAGCAGTTAGTAAACACAAAAGCGTCGCACGCCCACAGCTTGAACTACACAACGTTTCATTTCACGCACATTAAATCCATAAAAAACAAATAAATATGAAAAAGACAGGATCCAGAGATATTGCTGTGCTAGATCTGCTCTCAGGCCCTGGCTTTTTATGTAGCGCGTATAAAAAAAATCAAAACAAAAAAAAAGGTCGCTAATAAATAGAACTGCTTATATCACATACCCGTGATCAAGCCCGTTTTATTGATCACATGTTGCTATTTGATAGCATAGTGTGAAGCTTTGAGCGCAAATTAATAAAAGCACAATCGGTGAAAAAAAAAAAACAACAAATCACCGAGGGCTATTTTCGGAGTCACGCTTCAAATCAGCTGATCCAGTTGCTGTGATTTTCATCAAAACAGCTCATAATGTAGGTCAGGAATAGTCCCCTGTGGGGGGACGGGGGAACTCCTCCTGGATCTGGATTAGGACATCAATCGCTCCTAAAACAGAATGAGTCATCCGAAGTGAACGGTGCCATGTGACAGGGGTGGATGCATCGATACACGATGTCCCAGAGGTCCCAGACTTGATTCAGGTCTGGAGAACAGTCAGTCAATAGCATCAAAGCCTTTGTTATCCAGGATGCACTCCAGCCGGATAAGGATAATGGTCTGACAGGGAGTCCCTAACCCTTCCCCCAAGACCACCCCCAACCCATCACCAGCATCATGAAGTTGGAAGATGTAAAACGCTCTCCACTGCCGCTAGCGACTCCTTCACCTTGGTTGCTAGAAGCTGTCTGCAGTGGTCCCTTCTTGCCAAAGGAGCAGGTACCGGCGCTGCGGCTAGGGGGCTGGTCTCCAACATACTGACACCTTACTGACACCTTCTGGATGACCCTCTAGTCACAAAGAGCCCAATTTAGTGGAGTTAGCTTAGAGTTTGAGCCAAAATACGTTTGATACACAGGGCAGCGGGCCCATTTACGCCACCACAAAAATCTAAAAAACTGAGTCATCGGGTAATTGCCTGCAATAACCGAAGCCCTCTGATTTACATGGTTCAGTCCATTTGTGGAATTCCTTTTATATACATATGAACATAGTGACACAAGACTCAAACTTTCTGTTTTGGCATCCAGGCTCGTTTTTTTGAACAGGTAGGAGCTAAGAGACCTGTAAAGTATGTGTCTCTCCACATCTACCCTTTATTTATGCAACACCTTTGTTTTCTGTTGCCATCTGAAAATGATGATTTTGCATTCTGACTGTCTCCCCTTGCACTCCCGACATTCTCATGAACAAAAGAGGATGACAACCACCTGTAGAGGGGCAACTGTTGATGGGATAAACTTTGCTAATCTGTTTGCGCTGTTGCCTGTTTGCGCACGTGATCATGAAAAGCCAAAAACTTAACGACCTGATGGAGGCGTGCGAGAAGTCACAAGTTCCAAAAGTCTGCTTCTTGAAATGTGCCAGTTTGGTTGTTTTCCAAGATTCAGAAAAGGATTGGTTCTTTGTTTTTTGGGCCCAGAATACAGTATACACACACACACACACACACACACACACACACACACACACATCACACTTAACACTGGAGCTGAACTGACCTCAGTGTTTATCCTCTTCAGCTGTTCACAAAAACAGTACTGGTTGCAAATATTAGTGCCCGAGACTTGTTGCATTTTTGAACAAATTGTTTAATTGCTCAACACACACACAAGTCTGTGTGTTGTTGTTGCAGCCTCTGGCCACTCAGTCTTACTAGAAGGGTCTTAAATTTGTGTTTTTCCTGCTTTCTTCAGTAAATAAATAAATAACAGATGACCTAGCTTATTATTCAATGAGTGACCAAACACCAGAGTGATCAAAGCATAACCTTTGCATGTGAGTTCATGCCGTGTGTGTGTGTGTGTCTGTGTGTATGTGTTTGAGCCTCATACCCTGTGTTTTCATTCAACTCCTGAAGCGTAGTGAACTGTACAGGCGTGTCCCACACGACAGCAGCATCATTTTGAAATTTCCGTCCCTGGGTAGATGTGTTTTTTTTACCGAGACCACACAAAAACACACATTACACCACCCTACTTGACGGCTACCGTCTTCTATCCTTCTTGTGACATGTCTGTAAAACTCTTCAACAAAAATAAACCCTGACAAAACATAACACACTTTAACAGCTGCCTCATTAATTAAGGAAACAAGCGGAGTCGTAACGAGTTCTTCTGTTTATCAAGTGTCTCATTTGATGACTCATCCTGGACAGCTGTCTCATCCTGTTCTGGACTGGCAACACTCATTTTGTTTGTCCTGTAATTATCTGTTCTGGTAGGAACAAGGAAATCCTTCTCTTTTTTATTGGTATTATTTTAATTAATTTTTTTGTTTTTGTTTTTTTGGTGTAGAATACCATGGAGTGATGAGGATGAGGATGAGGATGAGGATGAGGTCTGAGCATGTACCAGTGACCTCCAGTGTGATCAGACCGTGTCTAGCACCAGAGGCAATCATTAGGGAAATATTTATCTGACCTCGTTTGTACAGATAAGATCCAGTGTGCAATTTTAACCTTTATTTGTGCAGCGGGAACTATTTATGACGTAGCCTTGATAGAAAATAGGTTACGAGTGTGGCCAGCGGCTCAGAAAAATGCTCTGATTGCAAACACATGCCGACAGGCCTGCTGATCAAAGTTCTGTTTGAGTGGTCGCTGCACGCAGCGTTTAGGAGGAAGTAATCTAGCGTGAAGGCACTTGTCTTGACGCTTCTGTGGAAAGTGGTGCAACAATGTGCTTGAGAGATTTTAGGACACATTAACCTGAGCATGCTTACGTTTGAAGACTAAAGACCTGTGTTGAGTACAGCAAATGCTGCAAATGTGCAGTTAAATAGATGCTGATGCTTTGCCTGTGGGAGCTAATGTTCAACAGATGAAAAACTTGGGTGGAAAGAGATGTGTGTGCCTGGGTCAGTGCCTGTTCAACAGTGCGTCACGCTCAATCTTTCGAGCACCAGTCCGAAGCTAATATGGACATCTGGAACAGTGTGCACACCAGACTATAACAGCCGCTCCATTAACCCCAACACCCAACCTTTTTCTTTTACTGCAGCCTTTTAAATGGGGCTCTACAATCACGCTATTGTGTGTGTGTGTGTGTGTGTGTGTGTGTGTGTGTGTGTGTGTGTGTGTCATATTTTGATAAACATGCTGTTGTCATTGATATCTGTGCAAAACTATGTATAACATTTCAAGCATTCACAAAATCGATTTTAATCGGACATTTGCACGTTTTAATCTTCCTCTCTCATCATCCTCAGAGGTTCCTCTGGTCCTGTACCTCTTCCTGCTCATCTCCCTGGTCTGGTTATGGGCAGGTCTTCATATGGCCTACAAGCAGCCGTGGATGCTCATCCTCTACGTCATCTTTAACTGCTTGCTGGTGAGCGTTTGACTTTGTTTTTCTTGATTGGATACAACACAAACCTATGTTGTCACTCATTTAAAACCTTAGAAACAGTGAACATATAAATAAGAAACCATGACTTTGATGGGAAATGATCCCTAATATTTCCAGCTCATTTTTTCCTACAGCTCTTAGTGCAGCAAAATGTAAAGAAGATCCTGGCGAGGAGGAAACTTGGCACATCTCGCTCAAACCTCTTTTCTTAACGGTCTTGTCATTTTCCGTCTTAATTCGTTGCTCCTGGTCTTTATTGCCGCCTGTGCACTCCAAACGTTAGAGGAAGTAGAGACGAGACTTTCATTGGACACGAGTCATCTCTTATCAACGAATTTCCTCGATGCTGGAAAAGCCAAGGCATCAATGCTGCTATCTTTTCTAATTTCACAGTATCATCCAACAGATGTGGTGTCACAGGCTGGATTCAGCTGTTTGCTTGCGCAATAGATAGGAAAAACAACTGGATTTGTTGGTAAATTACCTTAAAAATGTGTCAGTATATGTTGCTTTATGCTCCTGTGGAAAAGTGCAGTGCGGTCTGTGGAAAACTGTTCTTTTCTCTCTTGGCTCGTCTGTAAACATCTGCGGTCTTCTCTCTGTCGGCCTTGGGAAGATCCCAGCGGCCTGTAAAGCGTGCCATCAGGAGTCCCTCTGGACTTCTGGGGATATGTGGCGCTCACACGCCAAAGACAACAGGGCTGCACCAAAGTAAACTGTGGGAAGTGACATCAGCAGCAGAAGTCGATGTCACACTTTGCACTTACTTTGAATCTGTCCCACTCTGTGACATCATGTGGTCTGTTTCAGCAGCCGACCTATAGGATCCAAGGAAAAACAGAAAAGGACATCTACATCTGATTTTTCTCTCAGCGTCAAATTCTGTTCATAAATTACATCTCAGTGCTAAATTTTCAAACACTGAAAACAAGACAAAACAAAAAAAACGCTTACCCAAACCTACCTCAGAAGCCAAAGAGAAATAAGAGGCGGGGTGTGTTTGCTTAAAAATAAAGGAGTCCTCTGATTTGAACAAACGGCTTGAAAACAAGATCATTAATTATCAGTGCAGAAACTCCCCCGACTCGATTTTACCGAGCATAAAGGAAGGCTTTCTGATGGATTTGCCGTTGCCCTTAGCCAAGAATGGCTGTAATTGGATTTGTTTGTGTGTGCGGACTTAATGTGTTTATCTGTAAATGAGGAATGAGAACAATGACGTGAGTCAGACATTTAGCGTTGCTGTATGACCTTCCATTAGGGCCCAACCCCAAATTTGAAAATGAGGCTGATATTCCTCAACCTGAGGCTGATATTTTTCCACTTTCTTTAGTTCTTTATTCACCGGTCTCCTCCACCTGAGTCTGTCCTAGGAAAGGTGCTTGGCTTGGTGGTAAGGGATGCCCCTGGGACGTCTCCAGCTAGTTTGGTGGAGATCAGAGTTCCAGAGGCACTACTTCACTCCGCCCTAAGGCCCCCGATGGCGGAGCTGTCCGAACTGGCCGCCGGGGGTCTACAAGGCCAGGTTTCTGGCTGATGTTATGAAGAAACAAAAAACAAAACATCATATTGACATGTTACAAATGCAACATGGCTTTTGAGTGTGTAAATGTGAACGTCCTCCGTTGGTGTGTAGGCGGTAACGTTGTTGTTGTTGTTGTTATTACGTTCCCACTGTGAATTTTCCATGAGCAGAATTTTCCATGTGTACCGTTTTTGTTGTTACGGTCTACCAACAGCTGATTACTCAGTTCCCCTTAAACAGCTGCAGATAGTTCCAGCTGTGCTCAAGTGTGTGCATGAGCTTTTGATGTTATTACTCTTTTAATGACGATGGTAACTTTTGGTTCTCAACAGTGATATTAATCCAATCAAACCAAAATGTATCTGAAAATTGGAATGGTTTACTGCTTTACCATCTCTTTTCCTTTGTTTTTTCTTACTTTTGGTGGCGTTTTAGCCTTGCTTTCATTCCATGCTGATACTCTGCACGCATATCTGTAGCACATCAGGCTAAATTATTGGACACAAAGAAAATCATCACACCATTGCTCTTCGACATCTCCTCCTACTGCAAACTCCTTGGTCAAAAATAGGGAAGGACTACAATACAGGCCAAGATTTTGGAGGCAACACTTGTGTTTTTACTATAATTTGCACTTATTTTCCTGCTCTTTTCAAGGTAACTCCTGGCTTTAAGGGCATAGCATAAACTAACCTTGAGGAATTTGTTCTACAAGTTTATTTTTTAAATGCTGTATTGGAGTCATGCGTATTTTTTAAACCCTATGTTTAATTTTTGTTTTGGTTTTTTTTTGTACACATTTATTCAACATTGCTGGGGTAGCATCAGTTTATGCAAAGGTAAAGGAAAATGGCTAATATCAAATAAAATAAAAGCAGACATCTGTACAGTCTGCTTGTTCTTTTCTGGATTCAGAAAAAAAATGTCTGCTTTTCATAGAACTGAAAATGCTTCAAATGCTTCCCAGATGTGTTTCTAGAAATATTTTATCAACTTATTGAATAATTATCTTTTTCATTTGGATTTTTTTTTCCATTGACTCCTTACTTTCCCCATTCAACCAACCTTTTATGCTCCTGCTTTTTTTCTGTCTTTCCCTCCTTCTTCAGTTTGTATTTTCCATATCTACAAGCATGACCTCTCCACTGATCCGAGAACACTTGCATAACAGATCTGTGGCAGTAAAGCCTGTTCCCCAGGCTCAGGCAGGTTGCTAATCATCTGCTCTGATCGCCCTTGCCGTAGCAAACAACATGTCCATCTGTATGGAAACACACACCTGGCTACTCGTAGATCTTGGTGTTGCGTGCATTATTGTGCAAAGAAGGATTCATTGACAATCATTTCACGTGGCGCCAAGTTCGGCCCACAAATGTCCCATTTTCTCATTTTAGGGTGTACTGGGTAATGTGCTCCTGCTTTATAGCGCACCCATAAACACGCAATTTCCACTTACAGTTCCTGTTGTCTTCCCCGTAATGGTGATCGCAACCATCAGTACAGTTTATGACCGCTTTTGTAAGTCAACATCCCTCAGTTTTCATGGTTAACGCTGATGGTTTTACTACTCGGAAGAGCCTGCTGGGTCGATCTGGTTCTCTCTTAACGGTCTGAGCGGCCATTCTTTCTGCTTGGTTGCACATGAACCAGGACTGTAGCTTTCTAAAACAAAATCAAACAAATGTAGCGGCCATAGCCAAATATTGGAAATTGTTATTATTTTTCCATCAGCTGCACAGCTAGAAAAATAGTTTGACTGATTGAAATGCATGTAAATATGCTGTTAAAACATATTTGTTATGTACGTGTGAACCAGACGCGCACACCTTTCGTGCCACGTGCATTCCATCTGTGACTGTCGTCACTGCCCGGCGCTAGCTGTTGCGGAATGCGGGCCGACCCTGCGGTATTTGACACGGCCGTGTTTTGGAGTAATTCGCAGCCTGGCGCTGTTGACCAAGAGGATTTGTTCATGGTGCCGAGCGCACAGAAATCCCAGCAGACTAAGTGATGTCACGGCCTTAAAGAATGCTGCTGCAAGCAATGACGTCAAAGGAGCGACCAGCAACTTCTGCCTTTGTTTTTCAGTTTGCAAATGTGGTGTTTTTTTTTATAGCTTAAGTAGCTCTAGTGTGAATGCAAAGGCAATAGTGCATTAATGTTGATTTTTCTGCTTTTTTTTTTAACAGGGCATGTATGTATTTGCGGTATACTTCATCATGCACAACCAGTTGTGTTGGCCAACAAAAGCCAGTTACACTGTGGAGACGAGCGGCCACGATGGCCCTGACTCGTCCTACCAGGGAGGCGGACCCGCAAGTGTCGGGGCCGACATCAACAAATCAACGCAGAATCTCATCAGCGCCATGGAGGAGGTAACGTTGCATATCTTACAAAGCATTATATACACCGTCTTTACATCTCGGTCCTATTTTTAACATTGAGGCATTTTTGGAGAGTCGGTTTTACTTTCTGGAAGTGATTCAAGCAGACCTAAACATTTTTCTCTTCACACTCCCACTCTTACCACACAGGCTTTCATTGAGAAACACGCTAAATATGATCTTCAACATTAAATGAAATGTTACCCCTTAAGAAAGCAAACTAGAGATCCAATTTTGGTATGAGTAGCAACATAAAAACGCAATGTAATCTAACTTAAGGTTTGACAAGTTGGTTAAAGCTGCTACTTTGTGAAAGCAATTCAATATTGGCCACATCCATAGTCCATATTGTCCCTATCTGTGTGATTGTGAAGAAATCTGTACAAATAAGCCATCAAAATGGATTTACCAGTAAAGAGAGGATCGTAACGATTGTGTGAAAATGTACACGTTTAAAAAAAAATCCATCTTCACATTAATCCTCCTACAATCTGTAGACCTTAATCCAGTCCCTGTGACTTTACTGGTAGACTGGCACTGGTTGCTGAAGCACCGACACAGGAGCAGAAGATCTATTAAGTTTCCTCCTCCCTGGAGAATACCCTATAAGGCCTCAGACAGGGAGCGAGCAGCAAAGGAAAAAGGGGCAGGTTTACCATCTTTTTCTCCTGGGAATATGCCCGCCCTTCTCCAGTTCTCCATCTCAAAGTATTTCAGTAATCTTGTTTTATTCATGAGAGCACATTGTTGCCTCTCTGATATTTGGCTGCTGCCCAGTACGACCAATGAAATTTCAGGCAGCCGGCGCGACTGTACTGCGAGTGAGCGAGGGATTTGCTGAATGAAAATTTTAAAAAGCAAAAAAAAAAAAAAAAATGGAAAAATAATGTAAATGCAGTGGCTGTTGCAGGGAGAGAAGCATTCATAATGAATAAACAGAGTGGAAAACCAGCTCACGGATTGATCTATTCAGTTTATTCTTCTTACGTTTTTTGCTGTTCGAAAAAGACAAATAAAGAATCTTTTGCCGCAATATAAGTGCACAGGCAGGCAGGACAGTTCACTTGTTGGTGGGCTGAATAGTGATTGAACCCCAAACTGACCACTGACCTCAGGCTCACCCAGTAAACCCAGCACGACCCTGTGCGTCGCCCCACTTTGGGGTGCTCGGACAAAACGAACTCTGCTTGACCCTCAGTCTTCATGACCATGAATACACGGCTGACGGCTTCTAAGTGTGTGTGTGTGTGTGTGTGTGTATTGCAGTTGTCAGCAGACTGGGAGCGGACATCACTGCAGCCAACCAGTCAACCCAGCGGTGGTTTTAAATCCAGCCCAATCGTCGGGACGTACACCACTGAAGGATTCATCAACAGCCACCTGGTCAGCACCGAGGAGGAGTCGCAGGAGTTTGACGACCTCATATTCGCCTTAAAGACCGGTGAGGATGTCCCACACGCGTCCCCCATTTAATCCGGATCCTTGCTTATATAAGCTGCCAGTTTCTCTCAATATGTACACTTACGCCGCCTCCAACTGGTTTAATCTATTTAACTGATGAACACTTTGGCCCAGTCATTTTTAATTTCATTTCATTTAGCAGAAAAGAGTCCTTTATTTTTTTTCCTGGCTCCCGTTCATCCGAGATAAGAGACACGATGCCCTGTGGGACCATGTTAGAGCCACTGAGTACCTTTGGATCTTTCTGTTTTGTTGTTTTGTTGCTATGAGTGGAACACAGTCTGGACCCACAAGCAGAAGTCCCAACAATTGCAGGGAAAGCCTTTTATTCTTCAAAAATGACCAGGGAAATGAACGAAAAATCACCAGACGTGCGAGGAAACAATTTTACAAAATAAGAAAGAAAAAACAAGCAATTAAACTGAAAATGCTAGTTTACCCAGGGTTGATTCTCTGTTAAATAAGCAAACTAAAAGTGCTAGAGCAACTAAAACTTAAACAAAACACAATCAAGGAAACACTCAGGAACATGTAAAGAATACAGCTGAACCCAAACGTTCTTCCACTGGGAGCCTGGGAGTCAAGTCAGGAGTCAAGAGAGCTTTATTGGCATTTTCACACATATATAGCTGGCGAAATACATATTGAAAATGAAACAACGTTTCTCCAGGACTTGGTGCTACACAAAACAACATAAAGGCACAAAAGACAACAAGGCTACATAAGGACAACATAGAGCTACGTACAACAAGTGCAACAAAGATGTGACATTACGCTGCAGGACCAGTACACAAGGTAAAATAAAAATAAAGTGCTAGCTACAGTGCAAGGTGCAAGTGATGTGCAGTTATAAGCAGCAGTAAAGTGACGTGTGCATTGTAAACACTTTCTTTTTTTTTTAAACTCAACATTGTAAGGTTATTTCGAGTGAGGAACCTGGCCTTAAATAAGAACGCGGATTACACTAGGTTCAGGTGCGCAACTGTTAGTTTGAGAAGCAACACAGGAAACAGAACTAAAAACACACACACACTCTTTTTTACCACCCACCAGGTTTTAAAGCTGAAACCCATACCAAGCTTTATTTTGTGGGAGCCTTGCTGAGGTTGCTCTGGCATCTGACTGCACGCAGCCTGTATAAAGCAGCACTTGTGATCTCCTGGCATGCTGTCCAGAAAAATAACATGTTGCTATGGAGATAGCCAAATGAAAGTTCATTTTGAGCCGATGTCAGCTTGAGGAATTCTTAGGTGTTAATCGATGCAGATTAGGTGGAGAAGATCATATTGCACTCCTAATAAAAACCTTATAGTTGGTGTCTTTTATTCACTCATTTACTGTGTGTTGACACTCGGCGCGTTTCAGTAGTTCCTGGTAAACAGTGGAAGAAGATAGGAACTGTTCCAGTGACTTTGCCCTCTGCATGTTTCCTTGGCTGCAAAATCACTGTGTGACATTTTCGATCAGCTGTCAAAAACACAAACATAACATAAATAAAAAAAAGAAATACACAAAAACAAGGAAAGTGGTGGAGGTTGGCGCCTTTCTGGCAAGTAAAACCACCCTGAAGAAGCAGGCAGTCGCTGACACACCTCTGCCCAGGTCATCTCCTGACCTTTTATCGGACTGCAACATAAAATGGTGGAGGGACTGATTTTTTTTTTTTTTGTGTTACCCAGTGACCTCTGCTCTCCATTTATCTAGAAGAGTCACACTGAACTTAAAACCCACTTTAACCTAAACGGCCCTGTCAGCAGCTCAGATAATTCCTTTCTCAGAATTACATAATTAGTACCACCCTGACAGGGGTCACCGAGTAACGAAGGTCTTTACACTTCATTTGGCAGTAAACTTTTAACACGCACGCCCACTTACACAGACACACACATGTACACCTACTCTGCTGGGGAGGATGGAGAGCTAATCATTGACATGTTGGTTTTACGACTTGAGTTTATCACTCCGCATTGAAAGAAGCGCCGTCCTGCGCGACTGCGCGGAGTCTGGCACCGTTGGTTGCGTCATTGGAGGCACAGGTTGTCTCACAGTCAAAGATTACATTAATGGATAATTTACAGGTTTTCAAAACTGTGAGCACTGTAAAATAGGGAAATTAGTCTAAACAAAACCTCTGTTAGTGGCACAAACAATTAATTTGCAACTGCAATACAATATTTTTGTTTATTTGCATCCTTTTCAGCATTAATTGAGCTGCCAGATATTAGGAATATTCAAATAATTCAATTAACTGAAAGACCTAAAAGCAATTGTGCTGAAATTGGATTTAAGGTAATGGTTGTTTTTTTGATATCACCGATGTAAACCAGCCAAACATCATAAAGAACAAAGTCTTTTCATAGAAAATAGGCAGGAGGTTGATGTGGGATCTGACTTTTGTCATCTTTTGTAGGGACTGGCCTGAACGCCAGCGATAATGAGTCCATCCATGGAAGCCACGACGAGGGGAGCGTGACCAACTCCCAGATCGTTGAGCTGAGGAGGATCCCCATCGCCGACACACACCTCTAACCACATGAGCACAACTCGTGTCATCTAATGCGCTGGTCTGAAACATTACGTAAAACAGTGTTTTTATATCGGAAAACACTTTTGCACTAAAACCATGTTTTTTGTTCATTTAGATGTCCGATACTGTATGTGATTTATACTGTATATCTGCTTTATAAATATATTTGAATACATGTTTTAAATTCATGATGGAGTCTTTTTTTTTAATGTAAGTGTTTTTTTGTTGTTTTTTTTTTCTTGTAGAAATGTAGGACAGAGGCTCAACAAAAGACCTGCTGAGGATGAAAATTATGTAATGTTGCGTAATAAATGATTTACTTTATATTTTACACTTTGAAGAGCTGATTCCTGATTGCAATCCATCAAACACAGCGAGATGGTAGTTATGTAAGTGGGGAGGGTCACCTGGCGTATCATTCACAAGAGAAACGCAGATATGAGATTTGCGGTGTTGGCAAAAACAGTGACAGTATTTTGAAATCTGTCCTGTTTTGCTCTGTGGAAAGTTTTGTTTTGTTTCGTTTTTGCGTTCAAGGCTTTCAGCCACTGGAATCCAAAATCCTTTTTGATTCCATGCACTTCATTTTGACGTTTGTCCTGAGTAAACTCGACTTCTCAGGTAAAGCCAGCATTGCCTTAAGTGCTTAGAGGTTTGCAGAAGAAAAAAAGATTACTGATTCATCAAGAGCCACCCTGCTAGACTCTCAGTCTCAGTCGTGGACAACATGTCAGGCCAGTGTCCCCACACTCAGAAATTTGAGCAGAAATAATGTAAATACTAAATAAAACTATTTATTTAGACATACGTGGTAAATAAAATGTTTTTTTCATTGCTCTGTGATTTGCGACGACGCCGTCTCCGCTACAAATGTTGTTTGTAGACAGATAAAAACGTCAATAAGATCCAATCAGCATTTTGCCGATCTGGGGATGGACGTTATCATGCTGATATCGTTCAGGAGACCTGATAATGACAGAGATGTCGTTGTGTAGTTTGTATTATGTAAATCGGGATCAAAAATGGAAACTGATCCCTCAGGCCTTGTAAAGATAAGGATGAAGGCTTATATGAAGAGGACAAATGATACACAGTGTATGTTTAAAGGCGTTTGCTGTGACAGCTCTAGGTAACCCCCCCCACACACACACACACACACACACACACACACACACACACACACACACTCCCACTCCCCATTAGTGCTAATTAAAACATTAAAATGGCTGAGCCAGATGTGCTTAAGAATATTACCTAGAATAGGAGTCAGTGTGCATAAACTAATAATGAAAATTACATTTTAAGAATGTTTTTTCCCCTAGCCCAGCCAATGGCTTCTTAGGAGCTAATTCAATTCAATTCAATTTTTTAAAGTGATAATTCATAACAATGTTATCTCAAGACACTTTACGCGTTCATGAAAAAAGAGAAACAGGACCCAGGGCAAAGCTCCACACTGAGCCACTGGCAAAAGTGGAAGAAGAAATACTTTCCTTTTAACAGGCGGAAACCTTGAGCAGAACCAGATGCGGCCATCTGTTGCAACTGCTTGGGAGGGAGAGGGAGCAGAGGAGACACAGAGAGATGGGGGAGAAAGACAGGGGAGAGCGGGAGATAAAGAGAAAAGAAGCGGAGGAGAGAAGAGACAGGGAGGATAGGACTTTAAGAAGAAGCAGCAGGATCCAGGCAGGGCCACGGAGAAGGTCCTGGATCCAGCAGCAGTACCAGGCCTCAGGAGGGTATGCCAGGTGGCAGATGTATTGGGTCTTTGTTTGTTCCATAAAAATGTTTCATAAAAGCCCCCTGAAAACACTATTTTGACGTTTTCAAAAGTTAAGTAGAAATGTGTTGCAAACATTGTGTTTTGTGTCTCTCATCTCCACTTCCGACTTAATAAGATGGCGAGAAAGACTTTGCAGTTTGTGTACTTGTGTAACTGACATTTAGCTGTAGTTTATTACCAGGAGGTGGCCTCTGCAGACTGTTTAATTCCCTTAAACCCAACGGAAATGGTTTGAGTTTCCAAAACACGTTAATGTCGACGTTTGTCCCAGAGATGATGAATGTGAGAATACCTTCCTCCAATTGTTGTGGCTTTGAACGGCCATAATTTGAGTAAAACACAAACTAGCCTGGCGTTTTCCTCATTTTGTGCCAGACAACAATGGCTCGCCACGCTTCCATAAAGCAACAGCGTTTTTCAGTCAGACCGGGAGACGCTGTGGCTCAAATCAAGAAGCACCTGCATCGAAATCCATCTTTCTCCCAGATAAGGAGTAATTTGATCCGATTATCTGCTCCTCTCTCCAACCTAGCTGCTGCTGCTGCCAAATCCTGCCCATGATGGTCTGATTTACACAGCTCCTAAGTATTTGAGAATCCTGGATTACGCACATGGCAGTTGTTCTCCTACCCAAAACATTCCTCTCCCTCCCGCCAAAGACTCCTTTAAAAGGATGCGTCCCGCCAAGACTCCTTTAAAAGGATGCGAGCAGCAGCGCTCGAAAACAGACACACGCAGAGGCGCGTTAGTCACTGACGTGGTAAACGGTGACCTTTCTGCACTGACATCAGAGCGGTGTTCTTTCCTTCTGCCCTTCAACTAGACTGGACTGGACGGTCCTCATCCTGTCATCCAGAAACATCTCACAACCGCATTGGCTTTGAATCACCAATGGCTTGTGGGGTATCTGGTAGCTTCAGTCATGCCAGTTCCTGTCTAGAAGGCTGTCAATCTGAAACAAAGGCATGTTTTTTTGATTTCCCCACCAAAATCAATGAGATTACATTAATAATGTAATATAACCTTTATTAAAGGATAAAGTTCTGCCTCATTTGTTAATCAGAAATCTGTTTATCAGACTGATTAGGACCTTGGTTCCATGTGTCCTTGCTATTAATGATGGTATTTAACATTTTTTCTAGGTGGAGTGCAGAAATATTAATAATGCTGTGGTACCTTCACCCTTTTCTAGACAACACTATGTCCTCGTCTGAGGGGTGTGTTTAGCACCGGGTCGGTTCCTGGCAAGAAGAGCAGACGTATCATAAGTCCGTGTCAGCAACACACTTGTTGTCACTATGCCGTCTGGTTGGCAAGAAAACTGGACGTTGGACGTTGTCTCGTGGTGTTTGTGTCGTTGCTGTGTGAGCGTGCAAGCGTTCGTGTGAAACTTCTGAAAGTTTGCCTGCGTCTACGCTCACGCGTGAGTGGGTCCTGCACGTTTGCTTGGGAGCGGACACATGACACCGTTCCCCGGCTGGCTGCCATACCTGCGCAGCGTCAGTGGAAACCAGTCGCCTCGTTGGAGGGGAAGGACTTGTTTTCATGGAGAAATGGAGTCACGCTCGCCTATGAAGCTCTTTTACTAGCACGAAAATGCATTCAGCTGATCCTGTTGGGTGTGTGTGCGCGTGTGTGTGCGTGTGTGTGGGGGGGGGGTGGGTGCCGGTTATTTTGATGTTCCTACAGACATCAGTGTCGCTGTCACCACCCCTGTTTGTTCATACTGGAGCACCTAAAGCCATTCTCAGTGCGTGCTGGAGTTCATGTGTACAAAACATCCATGCATGGCGACCATGGAGGCTGGATCTAGACGAAAGTCAGTCCTGAGCAAACAGGGACCAACTCTCTCTTCCTCTCTCTCTCTCTCTCTCTTTCATTTTCATTGCCTTTGAAGCTTCTCCAATTTTTTTTTCCACTCTCCACACTGCTGCAAAAACAGCACCCTGGTTGTTGTTGTTGTGATAGATAGATAGATAGATAGATAGATAGATAGATAGATAGATAGATAGATAGATAGATAGATAGATAGATAGATAGATAGATAGATAGATAGATAGATCCAGAACATCAGAGATCACTGGGAAAGGACACCTAATTGGACGAGGAGGGATGTAGAGAGGAAGTTGTTGGAGTAAAAAACACCTATTGGTGACTCCAGTGGGGAGCGTGACCTTTCTTCAATAAAAGATGTGACACATCAGAGACAGAGAAAGGTCGGCATCACACACAGATCCTTCTGTGTGTGTGTGTGTGTGTGTGTGTGTGTGAGCTCAGCCAGACGCGACTGGTATGATCATGTCGCGGCGGTTTGCCGCTCCCTCACACAGGCCCTGATTGAGCATGAGAACAATGTTGGTTTTTGTTGTCTGTTATTAAATGTTGAATTTTAACCAGTCGGGGCAGCACCGGAGGGTGACCGGGGAAACAATGGAGTGACTGTAAGGAAGAACAGAGGTAACCTTTTCATCATTTCCCTTTAGTCCTATTATGAACTTAACCCACATACATAGCAAAAAAAGGGGGGAGGGGAGATTAAAAAAAAAAAACAAGGTTGCAGGACAAGATCAAAAGTCATGACCCCTACAAGTCTACCTCAAACTGGTGATGGTACCTTGAATATTGCCACTAGGAAGTATTTGCTTTTTCATCTTTTTATATACTGGAGAATTTGCAGGTCATATTTTTTGCAGTGAAAAAGGTGTTGTTTTTTTTAAAAAATGGGAGAATTTGTTTAAGGTGGGTGGGGGGGTAAATGAGGGGGAAAGAGTAAAGTTTTGGTTAAAGAAAAGTTAAAATTTGGTAAAATTAATAAATGTAAGGATTTTTTGGTGGAAATTAAACCCCCCCCCCCCCCCCACTACATTCGTTTCATAATTCAAATAACTGCTTATTAGGCATCAGTGAGTTTTGATTGGCAATGAAGTAGAAGGATTAAGACATAAGATGGAAGAATTTCATGGCCAGATGGCTGTTTGTTAAGCTTATGTGGTGTTTTCATATGGTTTACCAGCAATGTCAACTTTCAAACTTTAATTCGTTTATTTAAAAAAAAAAAAAGGTAAATATAGAATAGAATAGAATATATGTGTGTTATCCCATGATGGGGGAAAATGGACTGTTCTAGCAGCAGCAATACAATAAAAAAGATGAGAAATACATACAGGAAAATAACAAAAAAGTTAGAATAGAAAAAGAGAAATCGTGATAGAGCAATAAAAATAATAAAATATGACATCAATATCTTCATTTCTTTTGTCTCTGCATTTCTTCACAAACTTTTATCTGTTTGTAAGTGATCTGTGCTGTGTTACATCTGTGACTTAAAACAAAAAAAACCTGTTTGTGTGTCAACTCGCCATGACAGGCCATGATGTTAAAGATGACGTTTGACTTACACCTCATTAAACTGTCCGTATCCTGTATCCAGTTTGGTGTAAAATCAAGCTGGCAGCAGCCGAGCACATGGCAATCAACCGGTCGGAGGACGGTGGCGCATATGTGTCACATGTTGCTCTCGCTCCCTCTGCTCAGCGACTTCTGATTTGAAAGGAAAAGAGGCCAACTGCCAGATACTCACTCTGTTCAATGAAAAGAGAGAGAGGCCTTTATGGGTTTTTTCTCTCTTTCTTTATTCTTGCTGACGTTGGTCATAAGGAAAAGGCATCTCGGAGCAGGAGCGGACTCGACCGGGCTGCCCTTGTCCTGACGTGACTCTCATGGAATAGCAGAGAGGACAGAGGAGCCTTTATTGAAACTAAAGGGGAAAAATCCGGCTGTTTTAATTGATTAAAGTAATTGAAAATTAAAAACAGGCATTGATGGATTTACCCATTGATTAGCTCTGTTGATAGGCAGACAGCAAGCAATGAAAAGATCTATTTCCCTCCACTTTCTCTGGCTTCCTGTTACGAAAACAAAGTTTCCAACAAAGGTGAGGCGGGGGGAAAAACTCCGACCGTTCTTTCTGAATAAAGGCTGACTGGAATGTTGTCAAAGCTGACAAGGAATGGAAACACTGAACATTCCGCTCCATCACCACAACTTCAGCTTGTAATTCAGAGCGGATCACAAAAGGTTCCCGATAACCCTCCCCACATCGCCTAGCGGCACAGTTTGATGTTGTTTGTTTGATTTAGGGCTCCTTGGCATTTTCTGCACACACCAATTCCCAAAATTGTTCACATGTGATTTTTAAGCTGGGTAAACGATCCTATTCGATCTCAGATTTCCATCAACTCTTTCAGCAGCCTGTTATGAAGACAATCTATCCTGGCATTCATCTAATTATCATTTTGGACAGTATGAGTGTTGCTAAGGAACAATTTGTACACACAGCTAAGCTTTATTCTGTCTCTTCTGTGTGTGTGTCAGGGGTGTGTGCATCCCTTCAGTTGAATTTAGCTTTATAGCATCTCAACCATGTTGTTTTTATGCCCGGCGAGCATGCTCAGAGTCAGGAAAATACCCACCAGTCCAGTTTGGTCCAGTCCAGTCCAGTCCAGTCCAAACC
>CAAE01014600.1:179015-226151 GCA_000180735.1 Tetraodon nigroviridis
TGTGACTCACGTCTGTGATGCAGAATGTACTGGAAAGATCAAATCAATCAACTTGTCTCACATCTGAAGACTTGAAAGATGCATTTGGATGAAAGCCAGTGGGATTGTTTTCACAAATGCAACATTAAAAAATCAAACAAATAAAAGAAGGATTTCCTTGCTAATTTAAATGAACTGGAATGCACATAAAGAATGAATAACACACAGTACTTAATTTTTTAAATATCTGAAACAAAACAATGTTTTATTTTGAAAAATTACCAAATTCTCTTAGTTACATCCATCTGCGGCTCACTTTTGACACACGGATATTATTATATTTATAAAATACCACAGTTTTGACGATACGATCGTATCCCATTCTTTTGTTGTCTTCATCCGCCACATCTTAACACTAAATACTGTCTGACATTAAACCTGTTCGTGGCACAAAAAAAGGTTGAGGACCACTGACTGATGAACTCAAAAACACAAATGTATAAACTTTTGGAGGCAGGGAGGTGAAATGACCAGTCGGTGAACAGCGCTGTCGGGAAATGCTGAGGCATCACGGCGAGAGTGCTCGTAATTTAGTTAATAAGTGAGGAAAAGAATGAAGCGCTGAGCGGTTGAAAGAATGAGCTGTAATTACAGTCACACGGAAGCTGAGCTGCAGAGGTCAGTGGCCTTTCCAGACGCTCGGCCTGACTTATTCACCGACCGGTCCACGACCAGGATCTGTGAAAAAAAGAAGAGAATTGAACCAAAAAAACCATATATCATGACCGTTCCGGTATATTTATGCGGTCTTTTCTCTGCATGGGGGTCTGCACTGATGGGTTTCCTGGAATGTGGGAACTCGGGGCGAGGCTGGTGCTGAATGCTTCCATGCAGAGGTGTGTGTGTGTGTGTGTGTGTGTGTGTGTTTCTATTATGTCATAATGATGATGTGGCAGTAGCAACCATGCGGACTGGGGGCCTCAGCTCAATGTACGTGGTTCACAGCAGCCTGCCGAGAAACTCGGGATCACAGGGGGCTTCTGGGTAGCGGGATTAACCAGTGAGAGGAAACAGCTGAGGCGTGTGTAGCGTCAGCACTTGCTAATCAAATCTCACACACTCCTAAACACGCTGCTCCAATCCGTACCGCCCTGTTGATAATTCCCAACTGTTTTTTTTATTTTTCAGTCAATCTGCAGGGGTCAGACCCCCACAAAGGCCCCCCAGGGCCCACAGAAGTCAAGGGGGAGGAGAAGGGGACAAAGGCTGCTGAGTCATCACTGATGTTGCTACACACTAATAACCGCACTGTAATCCACCTATTGATAGGTGCTGTGACTACAGGTGTCGTTATAGCATCACCATTCATACTTTGGATCCAATTTGGCTCCATCAGTCAGCAACGGCTGACGTAACGCACACATCGATACAGGAGTGAAATCGACTGACTGGAAAACAGACGGTGGAACACGACTGAGCGGGTTGTGACATAATCAGAGGAGTCAAATGTGAAGATGAAGCCTTTAGTTAAGTCAAATATTTCTTTATAAACAAGAAAAACAAGCTGGATTTTTCAACTTAGGTAGTTATAGATATTTGATATAAGCTGTCGACTAACAGTTGATTGGCACAGTTTTTCTGATAATGATTTTTGAACATTGCAATAAATTGTTAATGATTTTAGTACTAATGCATTTGCTCCTTTATTGCATACAGATCCACATCCCTCCATGTGTATGCGCTGCTTACCAGTAAGACCTGTTTCTCCTGTAGGCGTTATAAGAAACCGATGTTTGTTGTTCCACTCTTCTTAACAGTTAAAACAATTTAGCATTGGTTCGATCAAGGATATATATTTTCAGTAAAAGTGTGTGCTTTTCCCCTCTTTTTAGCTGTGGTTTTCCTGGTATTCTAAATGAAGATCTCTGAAGGTGCGTGCTTACATCTAGACCACCGCTAGGGGCAGTGTTGTCCTAACTATAATACCATAATCTGCAGCCAACTGAAACTTGCCATTTTTGTTTTAAATCATACATTATGGATATTTTTATCATTAAGAATTGGTCTATAACAAAATGAAAGTATAAAAAAAAACAAATACATTACTGTACAGGTCAGGCTTTTACGTAAAAATGCAAATCAAACCAGTTCAGTTTAGAACAAAATGTTTTATTCAAATCAAAAGGAAGAACTAGACAAAAATTCGAATCATTCAGAACAGTGTATATTCATAGAATATCTATACATCCTCATGATTAACAGACAAAACACAGGAAGTGAAAATACAAATGGAGAATGAAGAAAAGTCAGTGAGTGATATTGCACTTAGTTTCTAAAATGTTTCAGGTGCATTTTTCTCTGAACATTTCACGTCCCTGCCTTTACGAGGTCAGGAGTTTAGCTTAGTTTTGTCGCTGGACTACACTGAGGTCCATTTAAAGAAAACTATGGAATTGACCAACCTGGGAAATGAAAAAACAAAGAAAAAAAAAAAAAAGTTTGAGCTTATGTGTAGCTTGGCTTCCAAACGAGAGACCTGTAAAACAAACAGAACCAAACCAGACGTTCCACTGTGAGAAAGGCAGTTTTTCCTGCAGTCTGACGTTATCTAAATGTTGCTGGGAGGCGAAGGGGGTGCTGATATACAGCTACCACCCCCATCCCCAGGCCTGGGGGTGGTGGTGGTGGTGGTGGGGAAGGAATCGGCGAGGTCAGAGAGACAAGAGAGTTTGCTTGACACACAAGGAAACAAACCAATGCCCACGAAGACGACCCCAAAAGAATATATAGAGGGGCCTATCACGGAGGATTTAAAAAAGAAAATAGGTTTTAAGGGATCGGTACTCCCCTTCTCTTCCCTTTTTGTCCACTTGGATAAACAAAGGTCTTAACACACGTGTGTTCAGTCACAACGAAGAAGAGGAGTTAACTTGGACATCGAGTCATCAGTCAGGTTTTTACCCCACCAAGGCCACTAGAATAAGACCACTTTAATAGTCTGCAGCTTGCTGATTACTGTTAGAAGCTGTATATTCAATCGCAGCTGGATCGCAACCAAACAAACACACTTTCACAACGCACGTACAAAAGCTATGTTCAATGTAAACTTAAAAAAAAAAAAAGCCACAACTCTACGAACACATGAAAGACGAGCGTCCTACAGATCATGCCGAGCTTAAAAAAAAAAAAAAAAGTACCTGTTTCTGTCAGACCTTCACCAGTAAATGCTTTCTTTTCGTTATTATTACTGTTTACTTAAAAACAAGTGCAGTTTTTCTTCTTCTTGACGCCAGCGAACCTCCATTCCAGCTGGTCTGTCGGACTGATTGAGTTAAAAAACCAATGTATCACTCAAATCAGTCTCCCACCACTTGTTCCGTTACCGTGTCGACAGTTTGTTTGACATAGACACACCTTTACCCCCCACTTTTCTTTCTTTTTTTTTAAACGTAGCATTCTGGCTTCGCTGATCTAGAAAACATATTTCCTGGATGAAAAAGGCGAGTGCAGCATCGGGACAGAAAACAAAGCGGGGGAATGTGATTCGTCTCAGAAAGCTGCCTCGGTCTTCTTCATTTCATTGTTAAACAAAACAAAACAAAACAAAACAAAAAAAAACCTTTGCTTTTTAACAGTGCAATTTAAAAGAAAACCTTGACTTTTTTTTCGTTCTCCTCTAACCATTTGGCAAGCAAAAAGACCTGAGATTTTTTTTTTTCTTTCTTTTTTAGGTGGGGGGGGGGCGACAAATATGAAAGCCTGGTTCAGCCAAAGATAAGGAGAAGAGGAGCTGCAGGCAAATCAGGTGAAGCTAGTCCCTGCACAATGACCCACTATTTCTTTGTTTCTCTCTTTGTCTCTCACACACACACACACACACACACGTTGACTCAAACAGTTTGCGTGGTGAATACTGGTCTGCAGGACCTTCCGCTCCAAAACCAGAGCGAGCGCGGCGACACAGACCGGGATAAAAGCTATTCTACGGTTAGCGATAAGTAACAAAAAACAGGAGACAAAACGAAAGGAAAAGCCTGATCCGAGCTGAGGAGGCAAAATGGAAAAGAGCTTTTTTCGGGTGAAGACGTGTGCTGCAGCTGCAGAAGTCCCGTCTAATTGTTATTAGTTGTGACTGAAGAAATGTCGTGAGGAGAAACAAAGAAAACGGATCTTAAATTCAGTGCATCGTTCGGGTCCGTATTCCCAAAATCAAATCCTTTTCTCGGCATCTTCGTCGGTTAGATATCAAGGCGGACACCAAACTACGAGCGAGTCGCCTTGTTCTCTTCCCCCCGCCCCAATTAAACTGAGCCACACAACTCAAGTAAAGAATAAATGTGCAAAACAATCCCAAATGAGGAAGGACGTCTTTGTCTTCGCTCCGTTGCCGAGCGCCGCCACGGGGCTCTTTCGCTAATGCAGCTAATGCAGCTAATGCAGACCGCGGCGGTGGGGAAGTTGTTGTTTTCCTTTACCCTCCTTTCCTTTGTCTACTTCTGCTCGTGTTCTGACACGGTGACTCCTGCCCTTTGTGTGAGAGTGTCCCTAATTGTGCCGGGAGAGAACCGAGGGGTCACCGGGGGAGCTCGGTGGGTCGAGCCGGGCGGCTTCGTCCACAGTCACAATCAGAATTGTCTGCGAGCTTCCTCGTCACTGGTGGGTTTTGCATCCAGACTGAGAGTCCGTCTGTAAATATATTCACCCCTCGGTAGGCGACACCCCAAAAACGTTTGACCTCTCTTTGACTGAGAGGAGGCAGGAGCGCATCTGTCAACAACTTGACTGGGCAAATTTTCAAGTCTCGGTTGGTACTTTTCTTCCGGTGACAGCAGCCGTGGGTGAATGCTGCCGCTGTCGGAGAAAAGTAAACAATGAGAAGCCTCTCCAGGTTCCTTAGGAATCCCCAAACCGCTCGGGGGGGGGGGGGGACATTCAGGAATATCATTCAACGCGATGGACAGGCATCAAGCCTGCGCTCCTCCGTGCGCCTGGCATGATCTGGATTAGGATCGATCTGGAGTCAAGCGGGGAGGAAAAAAAAAAAAGGCATTTTTTTCATGGAATCCAGTGAAATGTGTTTTTCCCAAGGTTTCGTTTGCCCCTACCTCAGAATACAAAGGTGGCGGTTGGAAGCGGAACTCGTGAATGTAAGCAAACAGAGGCCCGTCTAGCTCCTCTCGGGGTGCGGACACGTCAAGGCCGCTCTGCCTCTGCTCCTCGGTCACAATTTCCGCATAGCTCGGAGGAGCTTTAATGGAAAATTGAGCGGTGGGTTAGAATTGGAGGGAATTCTACTCAGAGCAGATTTAAAAAAAAAAAAAAACAACCAAAAAACAAAATCCGACCTACTTCGGGTCTCTCGGGCAGACCCACACCCAGCCAGCTCATACTGCACTGGCTGCTCACGCTGGACGTGCGGGAGCCGAAAGGGTGGAGGGGGATGGTTCCAATGACCAGAGGCAGGTTTAAAGACAGGTTGATAGCCCCGGGTATGTCCACATATACCTGCACACAGACGAAAGGTTAGTCGTCTATCTGATGTTGCAACAGCATTACTGCGCGATAGTAAATAAACGGCTGTGAATCCAGTCTGACCTATGTGAGGTAAAACAGATTTGAACCCAGTTCGAGATAAAACCGTGGCAGCCAGCGTTAAATGTGGGTCAATGTCTAAGACCGGTGGCCAGTTAGAGCTTTTGCCTAGTGCCCGTCTGTTCACAAGGTAAAAAGGTTATTAGCACCCTGGAGGCATTTGTTAGCTAAAGATATCCTGAGCTAATGCTCTTAGCCGCACGCGGAAGGAACACCTGCAATCGAAGATTCCCTTTTGGCGCTAGGGTCTGTCAGCTGTGTACGTTTAACCAGGAGAGGTACTGGCTTACTAGGAAATATTGATTCTGCACTCAGAGTGTCACTGATTCATGGCAGGAACGAGGCTAAATGACATTAGCGCCTATGATAACGTTTAAAGGGTGGCTACATCGGTGCTCACCATGAGAGAGTATTCCACTCTGATGATGCTGCAATCTAGGATGGAGGGCGACACAGGTGGGATCTTCAGCATCTTCCCGCTCCAGGTCTCCGTTTTTCCTGAGGACAAGGACTCTCCTCTTAGGTTGGCCACCAGCTGCTTGACCTCCTTCATCTTCCCTTTGGCATAGAAGGTCTGTGTCTGGTAAATGGCCGCCTTGGGCACCACCATTCGGGACGAGCAGTTCTCAATCTCGGCAAAGATCTGGATCGACTCTCCTGCGGAGTTGAAGAGGACCGAGTCAGTCTGGCGTTTCCGTTAGGTTGCCGATTTAGTAGATGACTGACAGGACATCAGTAGCGCGAAGAAATGATTGACGTCTTCTCACCTGGGGTGTATCCCTTCCTTTCAATTTTGGCACTTAGGGAAATAGGACCTGAGGTGCAGAACCAACAGCAAAGAGTTTTGTCTTTTGTGCCAGCCTGTGGTGACTGGAAAAAAAGGAGAGAAATTCATAACAAAATTAGTCTATTATTGACTATTCCCAGTGTCTGTTAGGTCCCAACCCCTATCGTAAAGAAAGTCTAACTATTTACCAGCAATAATGGAGTGTTGATGTCGATGTGCTCAAAAACTGTAAATTCCTTCTTGGTCTTCATTGGCAGGAGCCATGGCCTGTGGAGTTCTGCCTTCACCCAGTAGCGCACACTGCCGTGCTTCCCTTCAAAAGAGGTAGCCAGAGGTCTAAGAAAGAAACAGAAAAGAGATGGAGGGCCCCAAAAATGGTCATTTCTGATGCTCCCCGTATCACCTACAAGAAGAAACGCGATCATCTCGGGGGTTGCGCTTACGTCTGTGGAAGCTCCAAGCTGAACGCGTACTCGTGTCTCCCTGAATGGATCGTGGTGAGACCTTCCTCAGAGTTGTCATCGTCTGAAAAAGAAGGAAAATATTCCAAACAAATCTATACCGTACCTGTGGAAAATGCTCTACCAAGGCATCTGAAAAAACCATACCACAAAGAAGAAAAAAAAAGAAAAGAAAAAAAAAAACAGGGTGGGGGAGACAAAAGAGAATAAAAGGGATTTTACTATCAAACTTGCCGTTTTCATCAATGTATTGAGAGATAAGAAGCACACTGTGATTGAGAGAACACCAGAGAACTTTCGAATGGAACTGAACACTAGGTGAGTCAGATCCCCATCGTGCAAATGGAAATAAAATCCTAATATCTACGTATTTTAACTATAATTAACCATGTGTTCTGGAGGGGAGCTGCTTCCACGGGCAGGGCTGCTTCTGCCTGCTCAGCATTCCCTCCAGGAGGAGCAGGAGGAGCAGCAGGAGCAGCAGGAGCGTAGTAAACAAGTGCGGGGCTGTCAGTCAAGCTGCGGACTCCAGCAGGAGGAGACCGGCCCAAACCGGCGCGAGCAGCTTCCGCGGCCGCGCGCCTCTCATTACGTATTCACTGTGCGACAAGCGCGTTCACGACGGCTTCCACCACCAGCTTTACATCGCAGTACCGGTTCCACACCCAAATGAGATGTTTCACAAAAAAAAAGTCTCTTTTTTACTGATAAAAGCAACTCCGTGACTACGCGTGAGACTGCGGAAGATTCTTTTACAGCGCGGATGGAAAAACAAACACACAAACAAACAGAAAAAAACATGATCGGTGCAGGTTGAGCGACCAATTAAGCTAAATGACAGCCGGACACACAGACAACGCGCCGTAGAACACAACAGTATTTAGAAATGTGTTTTTAAATGCAAGAATCGAGATGCAGGAATAAACGAACGAGACTGCGGTTCTTAAGATTTCACCAAGCTCGATAAGTGAAACACTCCGTAGGCACGATGTGTAGCATTTTTTAAATTATTTCACAATTATATTTGTTACTTTGCAGCGAGTCTATCATCAGGCGTTCTACTTAAAAAAGTTGCAGACTAGTCTGTCATTCTGCAAGAAGAGTGACGTCAGTGGCCACACACACACGAGCATCTTAGCCAATCACAACCAGATTTGGGAGGGGCGTCGGCGTAACCCCGCCCACTCTAGGTCCAGTTTTCTGAACAGGATTGAACCGCTTTGAACAATGGGTGGAAACTTGAAGGGAGCTACAAAGAAAACCCTAAAATACTGTGCTTATATGTGCAAAATGCCTACCAAAACTGAAAGAACATAAGCTTAACACTCGATTAAATCGCTCCGGATATTAAAAAAGGAGAATTATATCCATTTTACTCTTGAAATACTGTGAAAAACACAGTCGCATCGCTCCTGTCATTCATTGAAACCATGACACGAACAAGTAGCTAACGATGGAGATAAACCTAGATTTAAAACTTATTCATACCCAAAACAAGCTATACTGCTATATTACTCTTGATAGTTTAACGGCATCACTTTTATCAATTCAGGGGCTTCTTTCTTTCATAGGTAAGCGACCAGCACGACGAGCATCTGTTTCTCGAAAACTTGTGTTAAAAATTCACACTTTCTTACCTCTCTCGTGCCCAATTAAAATATCTTTGTGGTTCAGGTATTCCACTTCTTCCGTGTAGTTTTGCGTGTAGGCAGTGTTGGATCCAGCATTTCTCGATTCAGTCCAACGAACTTTTGCTAATCCTTTTGCGTGGATTTTGAGAGATTTCACGCGGATTTCTCCGGTGACTTCGATGATCACCCTCCCTGAGACGCAGTCCCCGCTGGAGAAAACGGGAACATTGGTGTCATTGAGACAATCGAAGCTCACTGTGAAGCTCTTCACCTTTCCTAGCACCATAGTGGCGAGAGACAGAGGCTACTGAGACATTGAAATTGGGAAGAAAAAAAAAAAAGAGAGTCTGTGTAAAAATAGTCTCATATGAAAAAGATGCCACCGATCAGTATCTCTGCCCTGCGAAAAGCAGTGGGCATCTCTGACAGCGGTTCATTGGGTTGTGTGATGGCCGCGTAACAGCAAAAGGATGCTGTTATCGTCCGCCTCACTCGGAGTTGGTCTCCAGTCAAAGACAAGGAAACCCCCGGAGCTCGGCTCACTTTAAGGCACAGGCTGGGAAAAACAACCCCGCTGCGCATGCGCAGGACTCCGCTGCCCCCTCCTTCCGCCTTCTGGAACCGTGTGTGGCACAGTTCCAGGCGACAAGTTTGGTCAAACAGCTGAAAGGCTGCTCCAAGAAAGAGGGAAAGAGAAAGAGCTGTCGCAGAGTGCAGCGGATTTCGTCAATTCGTATCGTTCCGCATTTCTAACCCATGAAATGATTCCAACCAACGCTGATCGAACAGATCAAACCTAAATAAAAATGCACAGATCAATATTGCGCAGGCGTGATTTCCCCCTAAAATGTGCATGATCGTGGAATCTTTTGTCAAACGGGCCGTTTTCGCATCTGAATTAAATGCGCCTGAAGGTTTAGTCCTTCGTTGAATAAATATGTTGAATTAAAAACGCCACCTGGTGGTCGCGAAGGCATCTACAGGTTGCAGGGTCACCTGTTGAACGCCGCACTCATACGTGTCAAGCTGTTCGATAGTCAATGCTGCCCCCTAGGCGCTAAAGGTCTGAATTACACGTAAAAAGTTTGCTATAACTAAAAAAAATATATCAAATTTGACAAGTGCTCGTAAAGTATGTCATCAAAAAACACATTTATTACCATAAATCACACGATGCACTACATCCTGAATATTTGGTGTTTGAAAAAAAAAAAAAACCAAACCTCTTAATTTGAAGGAATAACCCGGATGTTTATAATAAACTCCTACCTGGAATCGCAGAGGAAAAACGTCGTTTAAATGCTGCCTCTAAATACTATTTAGATTAAATCTCTGCGTTTTAAGTCAGTTTGTCGTTAAGGTGGAAGTAAAAAGTTGCGATGTCGGGAAAAGTGTTAGCTCTGGTTTTGCTCTTTCGGACCTTTGACCAACTCTTGTCTCATAATAGAACCAGACCCAACATTTTGATGGTGATGACCGATGCGTTTGTAAGTTTAACTTTTTCTTAAGGTCACTTTGACACAAATTAATTTAAAAAAGTAGTGTACTATTTTATTTTATTTTTTTTTAAAGAGACAAATAAAAAAATACTCAGTTACTTTTCACATATAATTTTGCAGGACGGACGATTAACCTTTGACCCTGGAAGCAGCGTTGTGAAGCTGCCATTTATCACCTACCTCCAGGAGCTTGGCGTCACTTTCCTGAACGCTTACACTAACTCACCCATCTGCTGTCCCTCTCGAGCAGGTTAACCCACCACCCACACCCACCTACATTCTCAACTGTTATCCACAAAGTCATACAAAATCTATTTTCCACTTTCAATTTCCCATTCCTAGCGATGTGGAGTGGTCAGTTTGTTCACCTCACTCAGTCTTGGAACAACTACAAGTGCCTGGATGCCAACGTGACCACTTGGATGGATTTGTTGGAGTCGAATGGTTATCGTACCAAGAGGATTGGTAAGCTGGACTACACCTCAGGGAGCCACTCTGTCAGGTAGGTGCAGGCTGTAAACGGTAGAGCGACTTTAATAATCATACAGATCTGATTCCCCAACAGCGCCCAAGTGAAGTAATTTGAATTTAATGCAATAAATAAATAAATAATAAATAACTCCGCCTTGCAAATCTTCGCCCGCTGTTTTCCAGAAGAGCGGAAATCATCTTTTCACTGTTTATTCTTGACTATTCCTCTCTGGTTCACATTCGCTACACCTCTAAATTCATCTATCCTCTGTGTGTGTGTGTGTGTGTGTGTGCGACGTGTGCAGTAATCGAGTTGAGGCCTGGACACGAGAGGTGCAGTTTCTCTTGCGCCAAGAAGGCCGACCGGTTGCCCAGCTGGTCGGGAACATGTCCACAGTCAGGGTCATGAGAAAAGACTGGGAGAACACAGACGAGGCTACGCGGTGGCTTCGGCAGAGGGCTGAATCCCCACAGCAGCCTTTCGCTCTTTACCTCGGCCTGAACTTGCCTCACCCTTACAAAACCGAATCCCTGGGGCCGACGGCGGGAGGCTCCACCTTCCGGACCTCGCCGTACTGGCTGGAGAAGGCAGGTCGTTACTTCATTATTGCATCAATACAAAGGTTACACGTGGATTTAAACGAAGCTTCCTGTTTTAAACAGGTGTCCTCTGAGCACGTCTCTGTTCCTAAATGGCTTCCAGTAGCTGCCATGCACCCTGTGGACTTCTACTCCACCTTCACCAAAAACTGCAGCGGCTCTTTCACCCAGGAGGAAATCACAAACGTACGAGCCTTCTATTACGCCATGTGTGCCGAAGCGGATGCCATGCTGGGTTAGCAAGTTCCTACAGCAGCACCAAGACCTGAAATTTGAGGGGCCAGCCTTTCCGATCGGATTGAATTGTGCGTTGGATTCTGTTCTGGGATGAAAACGGAGGGGTTGTGTGTCAACAGGGCAGCTGATTTCGGCTCTGAGAGAAACCCGTTTGCTCGGCAACACGGTTGTTGTATTCACGGCCGATCACGGAGAGCTTGCCATGGAGCACCGGCAGTTCTACAAGATGTCCATGTTTGAAGGCAGTTCTCACGTTCCCCTACTGTTCACGGGACCTGGTCTGATGTCGGGTGTGCAAGTCAACCAGCTTGTTTCACTGGTTGATATATATCCCACCATTTTGGGTAAGGAAATGGACAAAAAATAGGTCCGAATGTCTGCGAACGTTCAGTCAAGCGTTTTAATGTGACTTTGGGTTTTGCAGACATCGCTGACGTCTCGCCTGTAGGTCCTCTGAGTGGCTATTCGCTCCTTTCCCTGCTGGCCAACTACACCTCTTTTTCGGGCAGGCCGCATCCAGACTGGGTTTTAAGCGAATACCACGGTTGTAACGCAAATTCCTCCACGTACATGCTCAGAAGTGGTCGTTGGAAATACCTTGCCTATGCAGATGGCCTGAGTGTCCCCCCCCAGCTTTTTGGTGAGCTCCAGCATGTAAGAGGCAACAGTCAAAACGGGACTCCTCTTAACTGTCTGTGGTCTTGTCTTTTTTTTGCAGATTTGAGTCTGGACAAGGAGGAACTGCATAACGTGGTTTTTAAATTCACAGATGTGTACGCACATTTGGACAAGCTATTGCGTAGCATTGTAGACTATCCGGCGGTTTCAGCAGCTGTCCACCTGTACAACAAAAAGGCTTTTGTGGCCTGGAGCCAGACTTTAGGGAGAAACTACAGCCAAGTCATTTCGAACCTTAGGTGGCACATAGATTGGCAGAAGGATCCATCAGCCAACGAGAGAGCTATTGAGAAGTGGCTCTATGACTCTTTTTGATCGCTTTAACAATATGGATTTATTTTTCGGGTGAATGAGCTGGACTCATAATCTTTCAGATTTTTATCAATGATCTTTTTTTTTTTTTTTTTAAATTGATGTTTATTATTTTTGTCAGACATCCAGCAAGACTTAGATGGTGATTAACTCTTTCTTTTATTTTTAAATAAATTCACGTTTTATTTATATGTTCGCGTCACGGTAGCTTTTAATTATCGATCATATATCGAAGTACCTTCAGAATTTAAGAACTTTACCAAACTTTAATCATCAAGTTACTCGGCCTCACAATGACATACCAGTAGGTGGCGATCGTGGCCCCGAGCCCCGTAATACGACATTGAATCGGTTGAAGAAGAAGCGGGCTTCCCTTTTACTTCCGTGTCGTTGAGAACCACTACAGTAGTTGTCAACGTAAACAGTGAGTATTCTTAAAATATCTTTTCATGCATGTACACATAAAACAAGTAAAATAAAGCCCAATATAACCAAACACTCATTTATTAATTATTGAAAGGTTTATTGTAATTATATATTCAAAGTGTACATTTTTGTTAAGTAGCTACTAGCTAATGCTACATTCATTTAAAAATCTATTAGTACATGAAATGTGACTTGATTCCTATAGACACACACTACAAACCTTTGTTTTAGTTGATACTCTTAGGATCCGTTAATTTGTAGTGACAATATACTACTGGTTCAGATAACTATACGTTCTAATTCGGCCATTATCTTGAATGTTTTGGCATTCGACCAACAACAGTGATCAATTCTACTTGGTTTGTCTGCGATATTTGCTTTAATTTGCAATATCCAGAGTTATGGAGGTGCTTAAAAGGAAGAGTTTCCTTAACGATCACTCACTGATGGGAGTCAGGGAGACTGCTGTGAATTCCTAAAGCAAATTCGTTACCTCCTTCTTACAAATAGACAAAAACCCACTAAAAGCTGATCTCAAATTGTTAATTTTATAGAAAATCATATCAACTCAATTTATACATTTTCAGTATATGATAGATTCTTTCCTTGTTGATGCATTGGAAGTATATTCAGATTTGATTTTTCAAAAGTATTTTAACTATAATTAAAAGAAATGTACTTTCTGTATCTCACGGCTTTGACCAGATGTCAAGTAAAGAAATAAAAACAGAACTGAAAAGTGCCCGAGAGGCCATCAAGAATAAAGAATTTAAGGAGGCACTAAAGCACTGTAAGGTAAATATTTCAGTTCTGGTATAATAAAAAGGCTGTCACTGAATCTTTTTTTTTTTTTTTTGAACAGTAATGCTTTATAACTCGATTTTTTTCTTTTCACTGTCCATTTAGGCTGTTTTAAAACTTGAGAAGAACAATTATAATGCATGGGTCTTCATCGGCCTTGCAGCCAGTGAGCTGGAGCAACCGGATCAGGCTCAGACAGCCTATAAAAAAGCCGTTGAGCTGGAACCGGAGCAGCTACTAGCGTGGCAGGTGAGGTCAAAGGTCGCAGCTAGTTTTATATCTGACATTTATTTTACTGAGATAGATCATAGTTGACTGGATGATCAACACTTCCGTTTAGAGTTGCGGTTGATAAGAAAATTAAACTTTTATGATTTAGGGTTTGGCAAATCTGTATGAGAAGACTGATCAGTGGGATTTCAAAGATGAACTGCCCAGTGTGTATCAGAAGCTTGTTGACCTGTATGCAAGGTAATATAACAAATAATTACTCTGTAATGTGTTATACAACAATAAATGCTATATTGTGTGTAATTGTGAATATTTTTAAAGGTAAATTAACATACAATTGAATTGTCGTTATGTTTCTATTTACAGCTCTGACAAAAACAAATGTTATGAGCTGATCAAAAAACTGTCGGCTATCTACCAGTCGGACAAAGAATATTTGAAGGTGTGTATTCTAAAGCGTGTCTCGTTCAAAATGCACCATTTTGTTTTGTTCTGTCTTCTTCGCTGCAATTCATTTATGTGTGTTTGCACACAGTTGGCAAAACTTTGGCTGCAGCATCTTCATCTGAAAGAGGACGAGGCTGTGGACAAGAAAGAGTTACTGCAGTTATGGCAACAGATGGCCCAGCTCCTCTTAGACTGCCTCAGCGAGGAAGAGCAGCAAAGTGAAATTCAACAGTATGTAAGTTGTCCCCAGATGTGAGCAGTCTTCGCGCTGATTGGTAAAAGCATTCCTAAATAGCGCCGTATAATGTTTCCTCATCTTGTCTGGTTGCACAGTTAATCACAGCATTTGAAAAGGCCTTAAGTCTCATGGATGCTAAACCAGGAGAGGAACACAAGAAGGTTTCGGTTGACTACATCAGATGCCTTTCCAAAGTACGTCTTAACACACTCCACTCTTGTCAGATTGTGCAGATGTTTGTGTAATCTGAAACCATTTTTTATTTAGCTTCCAAAAGAGGAGGTTAAAATGAAGGAGGCATGTGAGTCCATGCTGTCCCTATACCCCAACCAAAGTTATCCACTTGAAGTTCTCTGTTCTCACTATCTCGATACGGGTAAGACCGGTGGTTTCTCAGTAAATCCAGGGTTGTTTACTTTTAATGTCACACAGTGGTGTTGATGCGCGCTGTTTTTTTAAGGTGCTCAAGATGAGGTTGCAGTCAGCTGTTTTTCAAGGCTCCTGAATATGGCACCTAACAGTGGATTAGGTCATCTGGGTCTGGGCACCAAAGCTCTGCAAGAAGGGAGGTTTAAAGATGCCATTAAGGATCTACAACAAGGTTAATTTGGTTTTTAAAAACAATGGATTTTGCTTTCGAGTTCACAGAAATCAGCAAAATGATATGTCATTCCTGTGCTGACTTCTTTTCCAATGATCTGTTTATTTATTTATTTATTTTTTATCAGGGTTGAAGAAAATAAGCCTGAAGACAGGATGGTACAGTCTTGCTGAAGCTCAGTTCAAAATACACAAATATACAGACAGCGCTGAATCATGCTCTCAAGGTATGTTTTGTGTGTATTTGTCAATGTAGTTATTCAATAACTTGCAGTTTTCACAGATGTGAATGAATGAAATGGGAAACGGTGTTCTCTAAGGTCTGGAAGTCTGCGGTTCTGGAGACAAGGAGCAAAGAGAAAAACTGCTCAGACTGAAGCTGGAAGCCCTGGTGAGAAGTGGAGGAGAGAAGGCTGCCAACCAGGCGATGGAGACATTTTCACAGGTCCTGAAAGTGTTTCACAGATGCTTTCTAAGACTTGGCTTCAATTTTTTTAAAATATTATTTTATGCTGATGTGTTATCTGTTAGGATAAAGGCGATAAAAGCTATTAATAATGATAATTAACAGACAGCGCATGCTATGATGTCTCACAGATCAGTTGATGTTGTTTGCGATGATACACCCTTTGCCTTTTTGTTCCAAATTTAATGAAACAAATTTTGCTCTTGCCATCGTAAACATATATAAGTAGCTCTACGTAAATGACAGTTTATATTTTCTGTATATAATTTTGTGTGTTGTTATTTTCCAGGTCTCTGGTGCCGAGAAAGACCCAGTTCTTTTAATGCTGAAAGGCCGTGCACACCTAAACAAGGGACAAGTTGATCAAGCAGTACAGGTAAAACAAAATTAAAATAGTAAAGGTATTCACATTTCATTAATAAAACTGGCACAGTGTAATCTTTTGTCTGTTCTGTAGGTGTCATCAGAATTGATGTCCTCCAGTCCTAATCTGGCTCAGGGTTTTCTCCTGAGAGGACTTGTACAGATCGCACAGGGACACCAGCATCTGGCAGAAGAGAGGTGAAATAACAGCTCTCAGCACATAGCTTTTAAAAATGAACAGATTTTTTCTTTTCTTTTTTGATTATTTAGTTTGTTAGTGTATGTGTAGCTATGGCTTTAGTAAGTAAAATGAAACTTTTGTGTTTTGAAGTTTTCAAAAGGCAATTAGCCAGAGTCCAGAGTGTGGAGAGTATTACTTCCTGTTAGGAAAACTTTACTGGGACATGGGAGAAGCAACTCGTAATGACAGGAGCAAAGCCCATACACACTTTCTAAAGGTTTGCATGGATTGTTGCTTACAATAACACTGCAAGGAGATTTTATCTAAAATCTGTTTTTACCATGTTTGTACGCTTTAGGCTGCAAAATTGGACCCAAACCTTGGTTGTGCTTTCCGCTACCTTGGACATTATTACCAGGAGGTGGCTTGTGATCATGTGCGGGCACGTGGCTGCTACAAGAAAGCCTTTGACTTGGACATAGATGATGCCGAGTCTGGGGCTGCTGCAGTGGATCTCAGTATGAAGAGTGACGATATGGTTAGCAGATTACGTTGACGATTTTTCTAATCCAATTTGACCTTGGTTTGTCTTGACCTCCGCTTATCTCAATGGTTTAGGACACAGCCTTAGCAGTTCTCGAGTCAGTCGTCGAGAACGCCACCCCAGGCTCAGCTAAATGGGCTTGGATCAGGAGAGGGCTTTACTACCTGAAGGTTGGAGAGCATCAAAAAGCTATAGCTGAGTAGGTTTTTCACTTCTGATCCTTTCGATATGTTAGAATCACTTTGAATACTTTTATTGTTATCTTGCAATATTAATCATTTCATTTTAATATTACAGTCTACAGGCTGCTCTGAGGGCGGACCCTGAAGACTGGGTGTGTTGGGAGTGTTTAGGCGAGGCCTATCTGAACCGCAGAAGCTTCACGGCAGCTTTGAAGGCCTTCGGAAAGGCCCAGCAGCTTCACCCCAGTTCTATCTACAGCGTCTACCAGGCTGCCGCTATCAAACAGACCCTTGGGAAGTTCAAAGAGGCCATTGTAGAATATTTGCAAATCACAGCCCAACAAGATTATGTTCCTGCTCTTAAAGGTACGCGTTTTATCAATGTAGCCAAGCTCTGACTTGTGTCTTTGACGTTTTACCAGAATTGTATGTTCTCCTCAGGTCTTGGAGAGTGCCAGTTGTCCCTTGCTAAAAGTCTAATAGAAGACTGTCGAGATGGCGGAGCCGTTGATCTTATTCAGCAAGCAATCAAGAACCTCTTCAGGTAATGGTTAAACATTAGTAACGACACCTTTCCGTGTTAAACCTTCTCCGATTGCGGTGATGTTTTAAATTCAGAGCTGTGGAGCTGCGACCGGATCTGACCTGTTTGTGGAAACTGCTGGGAGATGCCTGCACTGCAGTGAGCACCGTGTCACCGAACAGAGCCCGGGTGGTGGTGCCAGCCCCTCTGGCTGGGCTGGTTCCTAACGCTCAGGGTCAGCTCCTGAACCAGGCTCAGGCACTTCAGATTGGTGAGAGGTATGACCACAAACTGACTGGACGGTCTCAGGTCCGTCCGGTTGCTTTTTTTTAATAAGGGCATAGTTATTTAAGTCAGTCATTCTCAACCATGGGGTCGCGGCCCACCCTTGGGCTGCAAACGCGATGTACCGGGCCGCGAAAACTTTGGGTTCTGTGCCCGTGGGCCGCGGGACGCTGTTATGGTTCATTTGTCACAGATTTGCAAAGTTTAAAATGGGCCCTGAGCCCATTTGTACTGGGAAAATTGGGCCCAAAGGTCAAAAAGGTTGAGAACCCCTGATTTAAATGATGCATTTTTGCCCCGTTTGTTAAAAATTCAGAGCAGTCGGCGTGTTTTGTGTGCAGATGTTATGCTCGGGCCTTGAAGCTGATGCCTGAAGTCCCCAGTCTCTGGCATGACCTCGGGCTTAATTATTACCACCAGTCCTGCCTGTCCTGCGTCTCGGAGGCAGATCAGAATGTCGCATGTCTTTTACTAGAAAAGGCCCAAGAGGTAAGATAGAATCTTACATGTCAGTTCATGATATGTTTGCTCCTAAAAGTAATTTTTTGTTTTTGCCTCCTTTGTTTATTTTTTTTTTTTCAGTGTCTAAAAAAGGCTATTATGCTGGACAGTGAAAATTATAACTTCTGGAATGCCTTAGGAGTGATTTCAATGAGCAAAGGTAATTTGAATCTTGTTTACACACAAGTCATTGCATTCCTATATAATTCTACTCTTTTTTTCATGAGAAATTAATGAAATTGTATTTTTGCCATTTTGACACCAGGTCTGGAGAACTTTGCTCTTGCTCAGCATTGCTTCATTAAATCTATAGAAGTAGAGCAAAATGTACGTATTGCAAATTTAATGGATGAAAAGAGGGAAGAGTTTTATTTTGTCTGATCGTCAAACTTTAAACAACTCTTATGAATCCTTTTAGAATGTTGTCGCTTGGACCAATCTTGGTACCCTTTATCTGGAAAAAGGAGAATACAGAGGTGTGTAGCTGGTGTATTCTTTTTTACCCCCTTCTTTCTTTGTTTCTTTTTTTTTTTAATCATATGGAATATTACTCATCCTTTGTCTTCATAGCTTGCTCACAAGGCTTTCAAGGTTGCCCAGTCCCTGGAGCCGCTCTATGTCAACTGTTGGATTGGACAGGTAAAATGCTGCCATCCATCCATCCACCCATCCATCCATCCATTTTCCACCGCTTATTTGGAATCAGGTCGCGGGAGCAGCAACCTAAGCAGGGAAGTCCAGACTTCCCTCTCTCCAGCCACTGAAAGCTACTAAAAAGCTGCTAAACCATGAATATTTAAAGGCGGAAACATGTTAATGACGATTAGGTTGAGTCGTCTGCTGGGATTGATAGATGAAAATTTCAATCAAATCAATTTTCACTTAAATCACACGTGTCCTATCGTGTGGAGATCAACATGTATGCAATCCTTTAAAACCACTGTAGAAATAAATGATCAGCTTTATAAGGATCTAACACAGATGCAAATTATAAGGACTTAAGGATTTTAAAAATGAGTTGACAGAAACAGTAGGCTTTTTGTGTTTATCCTAAAATAAAGTGCGTATAAATTCTATTTTTTTTACTCATAGACTACTTGACCTTAAAAGCACATGGCATGTTCATGAATTTGTTGATCAAGTTGTTTAAATATGGAAATGCTTTTACTCAAAGGCGTTAAATGTCATAAAAACTGTCTGAATCTTTCTTAATTGGTGGTCATATTTCCTCCTCCAAACAGGCACTGATAGCAGAGAAAGTTGGAAGCTATGACGCCATGGATCTTTTCAGACACACCACTGAACTCAGCATACATGTGCGTGACCTCTCCTACCTTCAGCACTTGCTGCTGTAATACCCGATAAATTAGAACACTGCTTCCTTGAGTGGTTTTTCTTTATTACCATCTTTTTTTAATGTGATTAAGAGGGTGTTAAAAGTCTCACTGTTTATTTTTCCTTTTCCAGATGGAGGGAGTGAAGGGTTATGCCTACTGGGTGTGTTCCACCCTGTTGGATAAGAGCAACAGAGACTCTGAACTTTACCGCTACAATATCGTCCAGATGAACGCCATTTCAGCGGCACAGGTTGCACTCACCAAGTACACAGGTACAGCCTCATCCTGTGTATCGGGTTTTTACGAGGGATGCACAGATTGGATTATTTGGAGTTTGGAGAGAGGGGGATGATGTGTTTTCCCCCCCCTGCTCTTCCATCCCTTTCAGAGAGGATCCAGTGTGACCCCGTTGCATTCACCATGCTCGGATATTTAAATGAGCATCTGCAGCTGAAGAGGCAGGCTTTCCAAAGTTACCAAAGGTCAGTTCGACTGACATCAAATACTGATTTTTAACAAAATGTGAAGTGACAAGAAAATCCATGTTTTGTTGTCTTTTTTTAAGCAACCCATGTTTTTTTTCTTATTTTACTTAGAGCTGTTGAACTGCTTCAGTCCACGTCCTCAGAAGAAGAGCTGGCTTTTGCTTTGGGCAATTATGGCCGCGCTTTAAGGTAGAGAACCGTCGCATTCTTAGATAATACCTTTCGGCGGCGCTTCACATCCATTTTATTTTCAGCACTTTAGGTCAGTGGGACAAAGCGGAGCAGGTTTATAAATCCACCCAACTGCAGGAGCTCAGTGACCTGGTCGGGCTGGCTCTGACCTACTGCAGGGCTGGACGCGTCGCAGAGAGCACTGCTGGTGAGGAAAAGAACACGTTCCAAGTCTTTGGGTTGGATTGTCAAAATTGGGAGCGTGAACGAGCTGTGGGTTCCTGTTTTTCAGCCTATGAAAGGGCCTCGGCAGTGGCTTCCACCGAGAAGGAGAAGGCTTACATCTTGACAGCTCAGGCCCTGCTTCAGCACCAGCAGGGTAACCTAGACTTAGCTAAAACTCTGCTGTTTAAATGGTGAGTTTTGGGCTAAATTTCTTTCTAATTAATTGTAGTGTTGCCAATATATTGCTGTATCTGGGAACCAGCACTGTAGTTCTGAACGTCTTTACTGAATGGTGAAAACTTTGTTAAGAACTTTAGTGAGTTGCCCGCTTCCTTTCGTTACAGCTCAATGTTAAAGGAGCCCGTTTCCGAGTCTCTGCTGTGTTTATGCGCTCTGGGCTTGGTCCACGGTGACGCTACGTTAGCATCTGCCGCCTTAGCTGAGCTGCTGAAGCAAGGTGCCCCCTCCGGTAACGTCGTAGAGCAGCGGTGTCTTCTCACCTGTGCCTTGCTGGCCCTGCAGCGCAACTACGCCGCAGTGCAGAGAGAGGCATCCAGAGCCGTGCACAGGTAGGCTGCATGTTTCCACTGCTGTGCCGTGGCCGTGCCACTTGGGATTATTCATCACCAAACACTTTATGGAACTATTTACCGGACACTGTGGCAATAAACGTCCATAACATTTATTTTAATTCTGCGTTTAAAAGGACAGAAATTTTTAAAGAAAAAAAAAAATGTATGTAAGGGAACTGTCTTTATTTACAGCAACCCTGGAAACCCATCCTTGTGGGCTCTGCTGTCCAGAGTGATACCACAGTACTACCCCAGGAAGGCAAACGTAAGATGTTATTCATTTGACTTATTTAAAGGAGAAACCAGTATGTATATTTTCTTAGAAAAATGTATTTTAACTGAGACACATCTGTGTTTCTAGGTGTGCTGGTGGAAGTTACTGTCAATTGTACTAATGTTGATAACTGTTAATTTGCCTGCTTTTTTTTCCCAGGGTGGCGCAACAGCTGGTCACGTTGCCTGCCTGTCCAGTATGACCCAAGGAAAGGTATGATGCTGATTTTTGTACCATAACAAATTCAAAGTATGTTTGTATCACTTTGATTCACAAAGATCAGGCTCACTTAGATTTAGTTTAATGTATATTATATTATTCTAATATAAATCTGAACAGATTAGGTGGCATTTATTGTCCTGCACAGTAAACGGCCTCAGTAGTGTGAATCTGACTGTGCCTGCAGGGGGCGCTGTTGTACAGCGGTGTGAACCAGCTCGCCAATGGGAGCCACTCTGGAGAGGACAGTCACAGAAATGCACTGAAGATGATGCAGAGAGCTGTACTTCTTTGTCCTGGTATACATGCTCAGTACTACTCAATATCTGCATCCGTAATTGTTTTTCCCGTTGTTTTTTTGTTTGTTTGTTTCATTTAAAACTTTGCTTCTTTCAGACGATCCAGCAACGTGGGCAGCATTAATGGCCGCCTGTCACACAGAAAACACTTGCTGTTATCTGTCGGGTTCTCGTCCCAGAAGGCAAGGAATGGGGCAATCTCTCATGGCAATAGTGTCTGAGAAAGGTGTGGACATCGGGTAGTGAGTTATTTTTTTTGCTGAGCGCGTGCTCGGTGAACAGTTTACATTTCTCTGTCCCAGTGTGTGATGTGGAGGAAATTGAGCGACCACTGGCTCAGTCTCTAGAGGGATGGGTGCTGCAACAGGCGGTAACTGGTCTCATGATGGCAGGACAGCTGGAACAAGCTGAAGCTCTGTGCTCACAGGTAAAAAATGAACAGAACAGAAAATAGCTCTTTTATTTACTCAGTATGTAATAGTATTTCAATACTATGTAACCAGATTTAAGCCAAAAAGAATGCTTTTCTTCACGCAATTGTTCTTACACAAGTGTTTCTTTGTAGTAGAGGATTCACGCAACTCTTTTGTTCCTTAATGTATTTATTGGACATTTTCTTTCTTGGATTCTTCGTGCTTTTTTCCCCAGGTGCTGAGTGTTTCTCCAGAACATCCAGGAGTGCTCCTCCTATTGAGGCAGGTTCAGTGTCAACAACTTTTGGGCGCTGCTGAGCACACTGTCCTCCCAGATTCTGCGTTGGAGCAACTGAACAAGGCGGTGATGATCAACCCCACCAACCTTGGTGCATGGCATGTAAGAGGAAGGAGTGACTTACTGTTCCACCTGTTTTATTTAAAGTTCCCTTTGAATGAACGTGTCAAACAATACTCATTTAAAGACATTTAAAAGCTTTTATTGTTGTGTTTGGCTACACGGTTAGGTATTGCAGTTTGAAATAATTCCTGTCGGATGAGAAATGTGTGCTAGGCTATATTTTTCTTACCTCTCCCCCTTTTTTTTTTCTCATCCTACCGCGCTGCTCGGTCCACTTCCTACCTTCGCCTCCACTCCTACTCGTCCTCCGTCTTCCGAACCTCTCAGTGGCTGGCTGAGGTGTACCGTAGCCAAAGGCCTGCTGCTGCAGGCCGTCCATGGCTTACAGGCAGAGTCTGCAGTTGGCCTCGCAACTCGGCGTGCACAGCAGCCAAGTAGCGAGCCTCCTCCGCCTGGCCCTGCTAGCGTTAAGACCCTGCATGGTGAGCACCTGCATCCAAATATCGATCCAAAAAAATGCTAATTTCAGCCTGAAGAAGTGCAGCTACTGGGTGTTTATTTATCACTAAATTTAGGTTAAAGGCTTTATGTAAGAGAAGCGTTAAGGTTTTTTTTTTTGGGATATAACCTGTCAGGTGGGTGTCCAAAGCAAGGAGTGGACAGACTTGATTCTGGAAGCCACCACTGAGGTCCTGAAGCTGGGTTCAGCGCCTTTCGCACTCCTCTTCCAGGCCCTGCTGCAGTTTGCAACCAAGATGGCCGCAAGGTCAGTTTCGTCATCCTGTAGTTGGTGTACACGCTTACTTTTTAAACCTAGATACCGCAGGCACTCTTCCCCCTTAGCTCCTACATAGGGTCGTAAACTTTTCACTCAATCAAACTGCAAAAGTTCCGTTTTATGCGCTTTGCAGAGAAACACGGCGTTTGCTGGAGAGGCTGATTTACGTCTCCTCTGAAGACGTCCCGGTCACGGCGGTGCAGGTGGCCCGGTGGTACCTCCTCAGACATTTACATGCCAAAAGTGACCAGGAGCTGATGAATGTAAGCACATTATATCGTTATATTTGTACATGTGCTTTTTGTTACATACAAAGTGCCTCAAATAACTCTATTGATGATTCAAAGAGTTTTTTTAACGGTGCATTAATTTTCTAGGTCCTTTTGCAACACGCCAAAGCGAATGGAGATGAAAGGCTGCTGAAATTTCATTCGTTGCTCATCTCGTCATAAATGTAATCTGTAAGTGCTCTACAATATTACTATGCACTTTAGCGGGTTTATGTATACATTTCTGATTTTCCCTAATAAAACACACACTTCAACTTTGTTTTCATGTTTATTCGTGCAAGATTTATGCGTGATTTAGTAGTTATATATGACAGTTCTTAAGAATTCAGCACATTCCATTTGAATTTAATGTCATTTCTGCAAATAACTGCCAGTGATTACATGAAAATTGGTGTATTTTGACAAGAAATGCACAATACAGTACAAAGATAAAAAGTTATAGTGGAGAGTATACATTTTTAATCCATAAGAAGATAAGGCAGAAAAAGAGGACTGATTTTATGAAAAAAAAAAAACAAAACTTAGCGCCTGCCTCTGCAAAAGTGTTTGGGCATCAGCGGGCAGATGTTTTGCCCACACCCCCAGCATGGCTGAGGGACATGTCGGGACTCCCGCGTGGTTTTCCTGCATATTTGACACACATTTTCGGCCGAAGCGCCACTCGGGCGTCTCAGAAGCTGCTGAAGCTCCGCAAACACGACGTCGTTGGGCGCTTTTGCGATGCCCACCACTCTGACGTTGCTCGGGTTGAACACGCAATCCTCTTGCAGACCGCTCCTCACACATCTCATCCCACAGTTGGGGGGCACCCACGCGGTGTCGTAGCCGTGGGCGCTCCAAGTCAACCGATAGGGATGGTCGTCCCGGTCGATGCGCTTCACACGACCGACGCTGACGCGCAGCTTCAGAACCACTCGCTCGGACTCGGGCGCTTTCGCCGGGTAGCGTTCCGCCTTCGTTCGGTCGCGACTGACATACACGCCCTTCCCCAGCATGCCGGTTGCTGACTGCTCGAAGCCCTGGACGATGATGCTTCGAGCACTGGCGACGCTGGTGCCGTGGTACATGGTGTAGATCCCACGATCGTTCGGCTGTTGCGACGGTTTGAGCTCCACGGTTGGCGGTTTCCTCTCGTAGATCACCTCCCAGCCGAAGTACGACAGCGACATCTTGTTTGTGCAAGCAGCTGTAAAGAAAGATTTTTTTTTTTTTTCATTTTCTCCGAAAAGTATATGGTAAAAGTAGATTGACCTTAATACGCGATATAGATTTTTATTGTTACAGTCTAAGCCTTATAGTAACTTTTCCCATCTATTTCCCCAGAGTTCGAAAAAGTGCACCGCCATCCACAGAGCAGTAATGGCAACCACAAACTATACGCTTTTAACTAAAATATGAATATTTGCCGCAAGCATTCTTTTTGAGTGTTCGTCGTTGGACGGGGCTGTTAATTTGCGGAATGATTTAAAATTCTTTCACCTTAGCGAAGAAGGGACCGACTCTTAGCTGACGTCTTCAGAATAGCTTTACATTGTTTCACTTTCTGTTCATGTGCTTACACACACACACACACACACACACACACACACACACACACACACACACACACACACACACACACACACACACACCGACTTATCATTTATCGGTCATGCACATTCAGAACTGCCCTTTGTTTCTTTTTGTGTTTTCTTTACCTATGTAATTTTTCAGAATTATTTCTACTGCGACAACCAAGAGCTTTGGATAACATGGAAAACTCCAGTGCGCACGTGCACACATGGCCGGTTAGCTCAGTTGGTTAGAGCGTGGTGCTAATAACGCCAAGGTCGCGGGTTCGATCCCCGTACGGGCCAAGTGCCTTTTTTGTGTTTTGTGGCAACTTTATAAATTAAGAAGTCGATTTTTTGTATTTCCCCTCCTTAGTCAAACACTTATTTTAGGCTAGTCTACATCATGTCATGGCAAATATAGTCATCTCATTCCAGGCTTCTCATTTTATACTTTATTGTATTTTTGATTGAAGTGCTCACCTAAGTTGATGCTATAAGGATTCCTAGGGGTGTTCCCGATGAGTTTAAATTGGCCAATTTGGTGGTTGCCAAATTTGAAAATATTCCAATTGTGAGCGCTATATTCAAGGTTACTTCAAATAAAAATGTAGACCGCGTTAACTACTTCTATTTCCAGCTGCAGAACTTGACTAACCTCACTAGAGATGCTGTGAAGGACAGGCTGAGCAACTCTCAGCCATATCCCTCATAGCAGTTTAAAACCTTATGGCCCTAGACATGCTATTGGCCAAGAAGGACGGCGTGTGCTCCTTGTCGGGGACATGCGTTGTACCTTCGTCCCAAACAATATAGCTCCTGATAGTTCTGCAACCTGAGCTCTCAACGGTCGGCATAATTTGGCTGAGGAACTGAAAGAAAACACAGGTATTGATAACCCCATGGAGCACTGGTTCAGTAAAACATTCGGCCAATGGAAGGCTGTGATCATCTCTCCTCACATCTCTTGCTATAGTTTTAAGTATCCTTAGCACGTGTGGTTGTTGTTGTATCCCACGTGTGCACGCTTCACTTCCTCTACTATTGAGAAAGGTGCTAATCCTACACTGCAGATGATGCCTCTCCCGAGAGAACCAGTGGATGAGGAACACAGCATGGAAATGATGAAGTTGTGGTAGTGATCACTTTCAGAGGTCAACAGCGGGAAGTGTGGTACTATTTTATGTGCTGAGTCTGACGTAGTGAGACCCATGTGAAGAGACTAGCTGACATACAGGTGCAGAATTACTGACTGGCTAACCTTGTAGAACAACAGATGTGTTGATCTCTGCTTATACCATAGAGTTGTTGTAGTAGCAGAAATGTGATACTGTGAAGGAGGAATTGCGAGTCATAACAGTGCATCTCTTTTGCATGTTGTATCATAAATTAGTCGCGCAGGCTTCAGTGTATCCCCTCATCTGGATTGATCTTCCTTCATAAACTGACATATTAAGTGATTTCTTTTTGAATGTTTATCTTTTACTAGAGTTATGCATTCTGTGGTTAACTGTGATTCTTTGAGAGTTAAATGAAGTTTAATTTAAAAAAGGGAATTAAACCAATAAAGCTGGGACTCATGAACATTGTGAATTACTGATTACTCTTGTGTGAAAATGTAATACCTATGAATGTAAGATGTATCATACCAATATTATATAACTTTGCAGGTTATTGACAAAACATAGTTAAAGACCTTGAAGAAACTCTCCTCACATGTTTTGGCTCAGTACTTGTGCTCAAACATCAGAATGTAGATATTTTCATTGCAATTCCTGCATTGCTATAGGACGTGTGGAATATCCCAACGAGTCTCTCTTTTACACACTAAGCACATATCTCTATCACCATGCTCTTTCTGATTTTTGCCTTTGTTATCCAGAAGAAGCAAAAGCTCTCCCTCTATGACAGGGTTGGGTGCCCTTGCAGTGCCTTCCACCTTCACCCTTTTGGGATTAAACACATACTGTAATTCTCCTGGGCACAGGAAAATTTCCCTTTCCTGCTACAATCAGATGGAATGATAAAAACTACTTTGGGTGGGATGTTATCTTTGCAAACATGCTTTACACAGCCAAGACGCAGGCTTAAATTTAAGACCACACAATCTGAATATTTACTATCCTTTGGATAAAGACATGCCTTTTTTATGTCACAAGTGACATACACACCCTTTCCCAGTAGTCCATCTTCTCACTGCTTAAGTTCATTGGGGTGTCTGATTAGGATTTAGCTCTATATGGTAAAAAGAATGCCTTTTTCTTTCACCCTCTGTCCAGAGAATGACATCTTGGTTTATGTTTCCACAGATTTAGGTCTGTGACTTTGATAGATATAAAATTACAAAATTTAAACTTAACATAAATTCATATTTTTAAAGTGACGTGCCAGGTTTGATACATAAGGACATATCTTGGTTCGTGATGGCAATCAATCTTTACACACAAGATGCAAGTTTAAAGTTTATCCTTCGTCAGTGAGGCACTTTTCTTATCAAAATAATTTTGCTTTCGGTTTAGGTGAGGACTAAATATTCTTTTTGTTTTAAAACTGTTTACATTTCTATTTCTCTTAACTAAAAATACACAGTATATCTTACATTATACAAACCAACTGCAAACATTTTTTTAATATGCTCTTTTACAAACTTCAGCCACACACTCGTGTTCTTTTGGTAGCAGCAGCTTCCTTTGTGGGTTTCTTGTTATAAACATCCTGTTTGTTCAGTGTTTCATAGGGTAGACTCATGAACGCGCCTGTTAGCCAGCTCCAGCACCACTTTCAAACCTTTTACCCTGGTATTTATGGCATCAGTTACATATATGATGTATTTACTTGCTGATGACAGGGCATTTCCACTCGTCTTTGTGCTCCTCCTGTTTGCGCAGCTGCAGCTCTTGGTTTTGGATTTTTTTTTGGTATATTTTACTTCATCTGGCCAACTGCTGTTAAAATGCTCCAGCTGAGCCTCGGACCATTGACCAGCTGTCAGTTACCATACACACTGCATTAACCTGCACACACATACACACACAAAAACAGACACACTTTAATTCTAGAGCATGGTTTGTTTGACCTATACAACCATAACTCAGGTTGACACTGATGCTGTGACACCATCGGCATCAAAAACAGTTTATTGAAGGGTTTAACTCAGAAAATGATAAACTTGTGATAAAGAGATAAACATTTTTTTTAAATTATTGTTTACACTGATCTTAAAGTCTGAATAAAATCTGAATATTTACTCACAACAAACAAAAAGGTGTTGCCTGGAAGATGTCCTAATATTTTCTAGAGGCAAAACAATAAGGTAAACATTAAATGATGCAATATAAAAATCACAGATCCGCTCCTTTCTGACGGAAATATTTTGCAGTGGATTGTTGTGGTCTGGTTTGATCTACTATAGAAGTCTCTTGGCCTTTTTTTTTAGTTTACTTGTTATTCTGAAGAGAGTATAAATAAATCAAACACATTTGATACATTCATGAATAAAAGTTCTGAGAAGGCCGCTGTGTTTCTTTTTCCTGTCCAGTAACACAATAGGTAGGTGACATTATGTAAAGCCTAAAAGAATTCATTTTAACTGACAGATACCAGGAAATACGTTCATATGTGTCGTAAAATGGGGCCAGTGACATTGTGGCTACTTTACGATAAATGTGAAACTTCTTCAATATTCACACATCTTTGGGTTTTTTTCTGTCTTTTTTGACACGGTGACAACCTCAGCAGGCAGATGTTTGTACACTCGAGGACATGTGTGAACTCAAAAAACACTGCTGTCAAGTTAAAGTTCGCAAGCATGCAGAGCCACATGCTTGCAGTCTTTTGAAATACTGTATTTATCGTAACACTAAAGAAATACGTTTTTCCATTGCTAATACAACTATTATATAAAATTATATAATTATATATATTAAAATTGGTTTGACTGTTTAGGACTATATGTATCGCTGCAGCAGAAAAGTCTGGCCTGCAACTTCAGCTGGCTTATCTGTTTATTTTTAGCACTTGCAATATATTAATTCATGTTTATTATCAGGATTGAACTAGATTCATTTTGACATCACAATAATAAACAAAACTACCACTGTAACTCACATCTAGTGATTTCTTTACCAGGGTCAAACCAAGGGACTCATTTTGCACCTTGCAGATCAGTTGTCCACCTTTGCTTGGTCAGAACAGACCCACCCCATGACAGTATCTCGTGGAGCAGCAAGGCTTCATTATGCAGTGGGAGGTTTACTTCACGCGGCCTCTGCTTTGTCAGTCCTCTGCATTACTGCAGTTGCAGTTAGTACCAGAAGCCCCAGCAGTGACCCACTTTCTCCATTTTCAATCATAGTTATGGTGCATGGTGGACCCGACTCCACAGTTAATGTCCTGTCATCACTGTGATTGACCACCCTGTGCCGTCAGCAGAACTGAGTAGGGACTCAGCGCACGCGTGCGTGTGTGTGTGTGTGTGGCTCAGTGTGTATGGGGATGGCTTCAGTTCTTATAAAGTCAAGGAAAGCAATACTTGTGAGATTTATGAAAATTGAAATCTAAAACACGGGAGATATTTAGTTGTTTATAAATGCTTTGTCCAAAATAATTTTAAAAGTAATTATCTTTTAGAACCCTGAACCTAGTTGTAGCGGCAGTACTGCAATCTCCGGGGCTGAATAAATAGCTCCATTTGTTACATAATGAGAGAAAAAAAGCGTTTTTCTTTTCCATTGTGGTAGAAAAGGATGTGAATGCTTGTGCCACTGTGGCTGTCTATGCTGTTCCTCTTTTTATGACACCTGCTTATGCTATATTATGTCTGTGTTTATGTTTCTTTCTCTTTCTCTCTTATTCTCTCGGTCCTGTCTACCTCTTCTTCTCCTCCTTGGTTAAAGAATGCAAACTGAGCTTTCACAATTGCAAAAGACAGGAAGTGTCTGTCCAGGGAAAGATGTGGCATCTTTGTCTTAGGACTGTGGGTCAGGCACAACGGTGGGGTTCTCTGAAGACTGGTCACCTTTCATCAGGGGGATATGAGATGCAAGACACCAGGGAAATCAGAATAGAGTCGTGGAAGTCCAATACCTCATCCAGTGCCTGTATCTGATTAGAGAGCATTGTCCATTCAGAACGCTGAAACTGTTTTAGTGGACAGTGGACAGTCGACCCAAAATGCATTGTCCACTGCATACTTTGCCAGATATTGTGGCTCTCGCCCTCTTGTGGCCTATGTTTTATAACAACAAAGTCTGTTTTTTAGACACTGTCCATACCTCCTCAAACCGTTTTAATGTACCCTTGGGAGGGTATGCACTATTGACATCATGGGGGTCATTTGCCGGCCATTACTCCCCAATTAAGCTATTGTGCTCAGACTTCCCTCTCCCCAGTTACTTCATCCAGCTCTTCCCAAGGGATCCAAGAGAGACATAGTCTCTCCTGTGTGTCCTGGGCCGTCCCGAGGGTCTCCTGCTGGAGGGATGTGCTCTGAACACTTCACCAGGGAGGTGCTTGTAGCCTCCTTACTAGGTGCCCAAGCCACCTAATCTGGCTCTTCTCAATGCGGAGGAGCAGCAGCTCTACTTCGAACGTCTTCAGGATATTAAGATGAAGTATTTGCATTATATATTGAGCCCCCCCCCCCACCCCCACCCTCCATTTAGACCCGTTCTGCAGCTGACTCTCGGGTATATTAATGGGTAAATGGAATGGAAAAAGTGTCTAAGAATTTTGCAGTGATGCGTTGGAAAAGGTTTGATGGTTTAATGGCCACAATTTTATTTATTTATTTTTTAATTCAGACAGTTCTGAAAGTCCTACTAAAGATCTGTATTTGGCAGTCCTGCTGCACCATCTCTCACCTTCACCTCTGCTTCTTTGAGCGGACCAACAGCCAATCTCAGCTCCGCCACCTCCTGCTGCAGCCAAATGAGTCTCCAATCCCCAGAGCACAGCAAGCATCACACCTGAGATAATAGGTGGGGAAACAGAAAACAAACTAAGGTAAGGTGTGACAACAGACAGAGTGTGAAGAGCAGGCTGGAACCAAGGAAACTATGGGTGGAACCATTTCATTGAACATCGTGGCAATAAGATGGATGTCTGCCCTTTTCAGCTCTGTCCATGATAAGGTAATAGAAGATCTCCTCTTAAATATTCCACTGAATATGTGTCCATAGCTCTGAATGAATTACTAAGAAACCGTGATGAATAATAAACACACAAGTGAACTTACTGAGTAAATCAATCAACAGAATCGATTCAGAGGTGCTAGCCCAACACTTTACAGTCTCTCCAATACAACACTTAGGTCCTGCATGTGCGCTATGCCTTGTTATTTGCATCCAAAAGCAGCTTTCTTATTTCACTGCTCATTTTAAGAATCCATTGCTGTAGAATATCTGTGAATATAATGATTTGATCACATTAAACACCTGCCCAACAGTTAATTCCAATATGTAATTATGAAGGCGCCCTCTGTAAAATGTAGGTTATTTCCCTGCAGACTGTTAAAAAGGAGAATTTATCACCAACATACACTAGGCAGTGTGTGTGGGGTCAAGCATATTAATTACTGGACCATAAATCAGCTGATTGTTAAGAAGGCACAATAGTATGTTCTCAACAGACTGCAGAGAGGAAGCAAGCTATTTTTTTCTAGCAACATTAGAAGCAGGGCAGAAATTTAATCCGATCAGCAAAAAATAATTAAAAATGTCTGTGTCCGTGAGGTGACGGACGGGTTTAAAAAAAGAAAGAAAAGCTGAAATATATTTCACGAGGCTTTCTGATCTGATTCGAAATATTTAGCACAAGTGAAGAACAAGCAAGCAAGGTTCTGAATATTTTGTGCATTCATCCACATAATATAATCATCAAATATGTTTTGGGATATAGGTAATTCTAATCAAGAGACTACTAGCATGTAACCATCTCCTCTTTATCTGTGAAAATCCAACACCACAGACCATGTTGCTAATTAAATAAATCATAACTTTTGCTTTAGAAACACCTTTTTTGTCCTCTTACTTTATCCCATTGACTATTAATCAAAACGAATGATCCTGATTGGATATTTGTATTATATTTTCTAGTCCAATGCACTAATTCTCAGTCTCAGTGAGTAGCTTGATGGTCACCATTTCTTCCTATATTCTGCAAACGTCATCGATTTTTCCACTAGGGGAAAAAAATGTCCGCAAACTGATGCTGATGATGAAGAATGCAGGCTCTGCTCTGCCTCGCACCATTCTATCAGGTGAAATCAAATCAGCTGCAAATGAAACACCGCAGCATGGCTGTCTGAGTCTGTTACAACAGAAAAGTAAAATGACCCTCCAGGACATCAGGCCTTGCTCATGAATTAAAAACAGAGCTTTATTTCACAACCTCCTCATTACCGAGTTTGACACCAGGGTTAATACAAGATTTTCATTCATCCAGGTCGTAATTATCCATTAACTCGTGAACTGAAGAAGCCCTGCGGCTGAGAGTGGAAAACGCACCCACTGGCACTCTGCACAAGCTCAGGGTGATGGATTGATTTGACCCAAGCACTTCACCACAGTTCAAGATGGCTGTGGCTCCGTCTTGAACCACAGTTCAAGACGAAAGGTAATAAATATGAAGTCAGCGTATACATGTTGAATGAGTGCTAAAATATTAAACTGAATAAGAACACCTGAAGTGATCCTGGTACAGCTGTAACCCGACTTCTGATATAACTGTGGATGTGTGTGTGTGTGGGTCATATTTCTGAGAGAAAAGTCATAATTCTGAGAATAAAAACTCAAAACCCTAACTATCTCTTAAAACGGATAATCCAACATAATTCACTATCTTGGAATCAGAGACAAACTGTCTACGCAGGCTATAAAGTATTGAAATAAATTGTCAATATCTATCACCATTAACTAACTTATAATCAAGATATTAAATTTGAGTTAATTTTTCATCATGTCCCACAGTTGCTAGTTGGCTTGCAGTAGCCGGGTCAGAAAGCACTTCTCATTTTTGTAATTAAAACCTGCTGCAGAAGACGAGTGTCTGGACTTTGGCAGAGGCGCTACAGACATCTGGCACCGTCTTTGAAGGCATCAGGACAATGTTGCGCGGTCCTCGGTATCCCACTCCCACACCTCCCTCAATAAACACGGTCAATAAACCCGGTCGTCTCTTCAGTAATGACTCAGCACCATTAAACGTTGGATTACACTGCGGTACAGTCGGAAAACCACAGCCGATGTAATTTCAGTGTGTTGTTCTGCGTGTGTATGCCTGTCTATTCATCCATCCATCCACTGACAACACATGGTGAATTAGTGTTGTGTCAACAGAGGCGGTATCATTAAAAGAGAAAAGCGTTTTCACTGCAGACTCATCACTTATCCACGCTTGACTAATAGAAAAGCCGATGGTTCCCGGAACGACCTGTGCGGTCCTCACGAGCATATCGCCATCCACTTAACTTGAAGAGGGGTTCAGGGCAGTCCGCTGTACCTGCCTGCATCCTCCTCATGGTAATTAAATGGCTTTATTGTAAAAGATGGCTCAGGCATCAATCTAAATGGATCCCGGCTACAAAACTCATTATTGCCTTCTTATCAAATCCGTTCAGGAGTGACTATAAGAAATGCAGAAACTGATATGGCACTCGGGACTTATTATCATTTCTTCATTGTTTAAAGCTCATAAATGGGAAGATTTATTGTCTTCATTACCTTCGTTATTGCTCCTAAAGGTCGCATCCTCATGTATTGCCACAACACAACAAATGTGCGCTCCAGACTATTTTTTAATAACTAAATAAAGTTCATCCTGTTATAATTTTTGATTTAATTCCTACAGGCCAAGATTCATCATGTTTTCAGACTAGAGGTCAACCTGTGACCTCAGAGGTATGCAGGCATTGATTGGTGCGTGTGCCTTTTTGCCTATGTGAAAGAGGCAGATGCCGAAGCAAAAAAAAAAGGGAAGGAAATATAAAAAACACAGATGAGAAGAGGAGAAGAGGCTCGGCAAAAGGCTGAATCTGGCTGCGTGTGGGCGAAAAAAAAAAAAAGTTGTGGGAGACTGGGCCATTTGATGAAGAGCTCATATGGTCCTAAAAAATTTTAACTCAGATTAGATGTTGTTATAGTCTTCAATTCAAATCGAGAATGAAATAAACAGAATAAAACTAAAAAAGAAGAGGTAAAAGTACCGCATAGAGCAACACAAACCTAAAATTTTGACATAATGTTGCAATGTTGGCACAAACACGCACAAAAAAGCACAATATCTCAAGATGTGTACAGTATAGTCTAATTATAAGCATCGCCGAGGGATTGCGTGAGCCTGGATTACGCAAACAGAAGCGTAAGGGACGTTAACTGAAGTAACACGTTTGGCCAAAGGGAGGCGCGATGCAGACTTCCTCTTTCAACTATTATATTTATATATACAGTACATTGGAAAAAAAAATACTAGGGGAAGTTTGACTTAACACGGGCAGGTGGACAGAGCGGTGGCGCAAAGATCGTCGCCAGCCGAGGACCTGAGCTCCATCCCGCAGAAGCGCCCGAATGAGCTCCAGTTGACTCCAGCTGCAGAGAATTAAATCCTCACTGCTGCACAACTGCGTGCGTGACATGGAATTTACAGTCTGCGTAGGCATTTTACGAGATTTGCCTTAAGAAAAAAAAACCAAGAAAATCCACCCTCCATCGCTACGCTGCGCGTATTTCTGCAGCGATCTGTCGGTGGAAGTTCCCTCTGGAGCTCGGGCAGCCTGACTGTGACATCCTTCCGCTCAGTCAGTGTGTGTTCAGGCTGGCCGGCTGCTGCACGGGCACCATGGAGCAAAAATCACCCAAGCATCAGAGCGGCGCCAAGGGGCAAGAGTCCCTGTCCTACCAGCGGAGGGTGTGGAAGAATTTCCAGGAGAAAACCAAGCCGTTGCTCAGTCCTAAACTGGGACTGGAGCGCCGAGGGACCGCCGGGAGCGCGGAGGCCGGCAAAAAGGAGTCGGGATTGTGGATGTTTAAGCGTAAAAAGAAACATCTGGACCGCGTGATCTCGTCGTCTCAGCCGAATCTCTGCTGCTCTTCCCCGGCGTCTTTTGAGGCGGGGAAGACTTATGAGAGCGACGCGGTCCCCGGCACCAGCGGCGCCGGGGAGCCGCTGCTGCATCCGCTCGGCGCAGCCTGCGGAGCCACGGGGAGCAAACCGGAGCTGACGGCGCACGGGAGCCCCAAACTCCCCGTGTCGCAGCTCATCCAGCACCAGCAGAAGAGCTCGTCCCTCGGCTCGGCGTGCTTTGAGAAACTCGTGATGGATTCGGCCGCGGAAGAGGAGCAGCTGCGTAAAAACGCGAGCGATTCTGTGAGTCAAGTGCATCCGGCGACACAAGTATTATTTACTGCTCCGGTGCCCTGGAAATGTGGATGAGACAAGTTGGGGCGCTGCGTCGTGCCCGCTGCCCGTGTCATGTGTCACCGGTTCATTGTCGCTAGTGGGTCTGCGTGGGTCAGGTGACTGGAAATTAGGCCGAACGCAGTGGCGCGCCTCGCGTTTCAGCTCGAGTGTCACTATTTTATTTCAGTCAAAACCTCGTGTTTCGATCTGTTTTGTGTTTATTGAAGGGATGGTCCCGCAGCATCCCTCGCCGTGTCTCTGCCCGCAGAGGCAGAGTACCGGAACTCTCCGCACGTCGCCGCAGACGCAAAACGGTCGTTACGCATGACACCAGCAGTGTGAACTGAAACTGTTATTGTCTCGCTGCTGAACCCGCTGAGTCATTGTGGCCCAGCGGGAAGTCAGTTTCTTGGCTGCAGTAGAAGTTTTATTTACAAACCATCAGCCAGGCAAATTTGAATTGCCAATGAATTGTGTATCCAGGCTGAAGCGTTCGATCCAGATGGGCAGAAATGAAATTGGCCATAAATTAGGATATTTTTGCCCTTCTACATGCTGCAGTCTGGATTATTTTAGTGTTTAAATACAGTTCTTCTTCACCGGGGTCAGTGTATTGTTGCAGGATTTTTTTTTTCAGTCTTGACTCCAGTGGGAAGAGCAGAAGGCACCTGCTCGCGCGTTCAGGTCAAAAAGTGATGCAGAGTACCAGAGGTTGTCCTTTTCAAAAAAAATGCCGCCCCAGAATCTATTGGAGAAAAAAAATACATCTAGAAGGAATGAGAAGAATAAGAGAAAAACACAAGACAAAAATAGTAGTGAATCAAAACCCAAAAAGGTCAGTGGGCTGAGGCAGAAGTGGCCGTCGCCCTCCTCCGGCCTCCAGAGGTGCCCCCAAACGCTCCAGACCAGGGCCCCTCTCCAGACTCGGGATGGTGCCTTCTGCGCTCTCCCAGCTGCTGACACGCTACTTTTTTTTTTGTACTCCTGAGAGACTGCACAAGGTTTACCTTCTTCTACACTGTCCTAGACCAAATAGCACCTGTCTCCCCTTCCTGAGAACTCGGAGTGCTGAGGCTCCAGATCGCGTGTGATTCAGAGGTTCAACCTGACCTGTTGGCAAACTTCAGCAGCAGGAACCATCTTGATTGCGTATCTAAACACTCCACCTATCGTTGCTCAGCCTCTATATGGGCAACAGCTGCTTGGTTTTGTTGGATTTTCCATGTGATATCATGCAGAGGAGCTTTTGATCCGTTCTTTGCATATGCAAAAACCAGTATGAATTATAGAGTAGAATATGTTTTTTTTATTGGCCCACAATGGGGAAAATGTGGTGTTCTAGCAGCACAAATCAAGAAATTCTAGAAAAATCAAAATAGGAACAAGAATGTGAAAAAGAACTGGATTCAGAGTTTTTAGATATAGAAAGTTATATAAGAGGCAGTGATGCCATGTCTGATCAGATTAAAAAAAATATTTATTTATCATCAGTTCACCCACATTTAAAGGAAACAGGGCACTTTTTTTGAGAACAGCCAAGCACGTGCACTGGCCAGAGATCGCTGGTTGGAGAGGGGAGTCGAAGCCATCATCAAGTTGGAAACAACCGACTTGAGGTGGTGGACCGAGACATTTCCAATCACACTTTTATGACTTCACCGATCTAAACGTTCACACCTTTTCACAAGACCTGGTGACTCATCATCATGTGATCCAGGTGACAAACAGGAAGCCCCCACAAGTGAAACCAGGCCAACGACCACCAGGGTTAGGTCTTCAAGCTCTAGTTCCAGCAAAGAGATGCAAAAAACCCAAAACCAAGTCCTCTATCTCATAGAGATCACACTTTGGGTAATACCAAGAACCAACAGAAGTGGTGATATCATCAGCAAGTCTTGAAAGTTACCATAGACCGCACGGAGAAGCAAAACTTTAAACTTTTGACGTTATTTTCACAGTGAAAAGAGCTGGGGCGATGTCCTGTTTGTGCCGTATTTAGCGCTTCTGAGTTCTGTTGCGAGGACATCATGTCCACACCACCCAGCGTATGGCACAGTTGCTGATGGCGGCTGAAATTAGGATCCATTACGGCCCAGGGGAGCACGATGCTGGCGGTTCGCAGTGACAGGCGCATGACTGACATTGGCAATGACTCTGTGGAAGCTGTGAATTAGTAATTAGCGAAGTGGGGAATTCTTTTTTTTAAAAGTTTTGGCCCTGGCAAAGGTGTTACTGACATCATTCGGGGATGTTAATGGGCTTGTGATTGCTGACACCTAAACTCTTTAAACGAGATGTAACACAGGATTTGATGACAGGCTCCATTTTTTTTTTTTTTTTTTAAATTTTCAGTTTCTCTGACAGTCCAAACGTCTATTGTTTGCATTTAATAATTAATATAGCCTGCATAAACAACATCAACTTAACTTTTTACACTTAACAAAGTTTACCTTCTGTGGAGTTATATCAACACATTTATCTGTATTGTGTATTCATCCCATATTTGTGAAAATACACTTGTTTTGTCTCATCTTAACTATCTTAGCTTTGTGATTATAAACATGGACTTTTTCCTCATCGAACCCATTATATGTTCTGGAAAAACCAGTACGTTTGTTTCTATTTCCACATTCTTGGGGCAACTTTTAACTTAGAAAAGAACAATAACCTGCAAACGCACACGCAAGAATCAGTCAATGTGCCAAAATATGCATGACATCTACTCTGGTTTGTTATTATGTGTGTAGTGAAACCAGGGTTTGTTTCAGAATCTCTACAAATGCAGATGTAGCCTTTTTACAGAGTCAGCCACAGCATTTTATTAATACTCCTCTATTTTATTATATAAACAATATAGAGACTCTGAAGAAAACATGTTTAATGCATCAGAAAACACAATATCTATTTTTTGTGAAGATATTTAGATTTGCAAATGAAACGTGTGAACACAGCTGCGTTGGTACATCATCTTCATTGAATCTCTGAAGCAGATGTTCCTGAAAACGAGCGCGCTTCCATCTTCAGCCGTGACGGCTATTAGCATTGTTTCAGATGCACGAGATGAAAGGAAAGACAAACCCAGATGGAGGCAGGCGGACGACAACATTCTGGCTGCAGCCATTTGTTCCAGGCAAAACAACACGTCCTGACCAAAGGCTGCGGGATGCTTTTTGCCTAGTCCTCATGCTAATGATGGAGAGATCATTTGCAACTCAATGTAGACCCCACTTCCCCAGTGGTCAGGGAATATTGAATGTTTGCAAATGAGTTTCCTCGGAGTAAATTCAAAGCTGGTCTCATTATCTCCGACGATCATAAGGGCTCCTGCAGCATGGTGACATCAGTCCCAGCATGACTTTGCATAAGACAGTCAAACTATTAGCTAAGTTTATGACTGAAGATGTGTTTTTATCCCTGGCTGATATTGCTACTGGGATGCTTTTTGCCCTCTCGGAAGTTTTCAGGATGTTATTATAGTTTGAACAAGTGACACTGCTAAAATAAAGCAATAGTTTAAAAAAAAAAAATCATACTTTTAAAAAAAGTATTTTGTGTAGGGGAATCGTGTGTTTGTGGTGTGATGGATGGTGACCTGATCGCCTGTAGTTTTGCAGCGTATTCCTGTTCTTGCATGTCGACTGCTGGGATAAACGCTGTTTGTTATTCCGGGAGACTTTCTGCAACAGTTGTAGCATTGACGCAGCTCCAGCGTTATTTAGCTCCTTACACTGAGCAAAGCCCAGTTTTTTTTTTAGAATTGAAAAAGGCTGACCTCGTGCTGGCAGTTCTTGCTTTATTTTTATTCTTTCATTCATCTTCCCTACCCGCTTCATACCCTGTAGTGTCGCGGGGGTCTGCTGGTGCCTATCTCCAGCTACCTGAGGGCAAAAGCCAGGGGATCCACCCTGGACAGGTCGCCAGTCTGTCGCAGGGCACACACACCATTCACTCTCACATTCGCACACTAGGGACAATTTAGAGTCTCCACGTTAACCTGGCATGTTTTTGGACTGTGGGAAGAAGCCGGAGAACCCGGTGGGAACCCACGCACACACGGGGAGAACATGCTGTCGCTTCATTTTGTGGTATTAATTCTGGTACTAAACCTGTTTAAGTTTAGTGGTAATTATACACACTGCGGAGGTGTGTGACTGAAATAAGGTCAAATCATTCTTTTCTCCATTGATGTTTGTTACTTCATTCACAGTGAAATATTATTAATAGTTTTTGTGACTATTGTATGTATGTATTGTATTTTATTAAGTAAAACTGATCATTTCCATAATTTAGATAAAAGGGGGGCCTTAAATAGAGTTTCAGTGCACACATACAAAGCAATACCATGAGTCAGTACACAATAGATTGCTTGTTATAGACCATTATGTTTATGTGTTTCTACCGTGGCTTTATTAAGATTTCAATTTTGAGAAATGTGACACCAGAGAGCATGTGGCACAGTTACTGATGACAGCTGAAATTAGGATCCATTACGGCCCAGGGGAGCTCATTTCTAGCGGCCTGCAGCGACGGGCGCATGAATGACATTGGTATGAGAGATGTGCAACTAAAAAAGACTACAAAACTAACAAAGATCAACACCGAATGAAGAGCCGAGAGTCTTAGTCAAACGGAGGTGTTCAACGGGGTTTTTTGTAAATTTCCTGTGTCTGTCTTTGTGGCAGCGGAGCTGAACTCAGTCTGTTTGAGAAGGAGCTCAGCTGCTGGTCCAGTAACGAGTGGAGAGGGTGGTCAGGGTGACCCACAACAGACAGTAGTTTGTTCAACATCACCCTCTCCAACGCAGCCTCCATGGGGTTCAGGTCATAGTCATTCCTTCTGGCAACGTGACGGCCAGGTACCTGTACCCAGGTACCCCCGTGACCACTCCCAGGGTGTTCAGTGGCTGTGTGGCCGCTCTCCTCTTGCTGAAGTCGCTCATCATCTTTCTGGTTTTGGCCACATTCAGAAGCAGATGGTTCCTCCCAGACCACTCCACAAATGTCCCACAGCTCTGCACTCCTCCTCCGGTACAGGGTGAACAGAAATGGAGCCAGCACTCCTGCGGTGCTCCTATGCCACTTACCACCACATCAGACAGAGCAGCGCCAAGACGGACAAACTGCTGCCTGTCTGTCAGGTAGTCGGTAACCCAGGTGACCGTGGGGGAGTCAACCGTCATCGTCTGAGGAAAAGTGGCTGGATGGTGTTGAAGGCTCTGAAGGAATCAAAGGTGATTCTCAGTGTGCAGCCAGCAGCCTCCAGATGTGAGCGTGCTCTCTGCAGGTAGATGAGCACATCCTCAACCCCCAAACGGGGCTGGGAAGCAAACTGCAGAGACGATCTCACGTGCAGATGAAGGTGGGCCAAGACGAACCTCTCCAGAATCTTCATCACATGAGGGCTTTTGGGGGTTGGAGGAGGATGGAGGGACATGACTTCCTGGGCACAGGAACCAGACATCAGGTCTTCCACAGCATGGACACCTGACCCAGGCGAACCAGAAGTTCTTATTTTTAGCTCTGGCAACGGTGTTACTGACACAGTTCAGGGATGTTGATGGATTTAAGTGTTTCTTCCACATGGAAATCTTCAAACAAGCTGTGACAGAGGATTTGATGACAGGCTGCTGGTGTTTCTTGTTTTTTTTTTTTTAATTCTTCAGTACCTCTAACAGTCTAAACCAGCAAACCGGTATTGTTTGCTGTCATACAAAACAGACATAGACATAATTTGGAAAGTAATAGTTACTCTTTGGGACTATTGATCACGTAAATAATGCTGCTACATTTCTCTAGCAGAGATACTCTTCTCTTTAGCGTTTGTGAACTTTGAAATCTGTCTGCACCTGAGTCATCCTGAAAGTGGCAGGCTGAACTCAGCATGGACTGACTGACTGACTGTTTCAGCGGCTGTGGTCGCTGAGGCTTAGAGGAGGTTTAGTGCCACCTGCTGGTGTCAAAGTGGAACAGGCCACAGGGGAAGAGGGGGACTGAACCCAATTACATTTATAGCTGAATGATTGTTGACATTTTGCCCCAAGGGATGAAGCGTTCCACGCACTCTGCATTGGCACACTTTAGATTTAATTAAAGTTAATTGCACACATTAAAAAAAACAAACAAGCAAATAAAAAAAAACAAAATTGCTCTCCCTCTGTATTTACTTGTTTGTGGTAATATTTGCAAAGGGTACTGTTTGGATTTTCAGAATTTTGTTTTCTGTTTCAAAATTTTGATTTTTCTCTCCATTTAATCTGTTAATGTAAACCCAAGTCTCGCGCGCGCGCGTGTGTGTATGTTTAAGAGCTCTTTTCTTTCCCCATGTGCCTCCTTTAGTTACTGGCCGGTGTTGGAATTCTTGCTGAAATCACTGCAGCTTTTCTGGCTCTCATAGTTTCACGGTTGGTTTTTCTTTGGTGACAAATACCTTCTGCATGCAGGGACTTTTTGAATTCATCTCTTCATCAATAACTTCCTTTTGCGCTGCACTATATCAAACCTTTTTCTCTCCTCCTCAAGCTGTCTGAAGAGGAACTCTGGGTTGATATGAATGATCAACATTTACAAAATAAGCTGCAACCTCCGCTCCATTGAAATGCATGTTCAGGCAGAAAGACATTAATTCATAAAGACGAAAAAAAATGTTGAAAAGTTCAAACAATTACCAGCGAGGCAGGAAGTTTCACTCCTTCATTTATTTAATCTCTCTCCGAATAGGGGTTAGCTTGAAATGGGCTTCATTAATTTTAGGATGGCTTCCCTCATGATTGATGCATTATAGAAAACGAGTCCCCTAACATTTTAATCCTGTTGCTGTTGACACTAAAACCTGCATTTGATTTTCGCTCCTTAATCTTTATTCACGTTTATTATTTGGGTAATTGTACAAATGCATGCTTTTGTGTTTGCCTTTTTATTTTTCTGTCAGGGGACTGTCAAGTGCTCTATGTTATTTTGAAGTCGCCGCCTCCAACAGGTGGCTGCTATTTCTAAGCCAAGATTACGATTACAAGTCTATAAAAAGGCTTCACAGCGTGCCTTCAGATAATTAGGCATTTGATTTCATTATCTATGTTTGCTTCTCTAGTTTACATTTTGGATTTCTGAGTATTTCACCTCTTTTCAACATACTAAAGCTAACGAGCAGTGTGAAAGAGCAATACTGGCAAAAAAAAAAACCTGTTGTTAAAGAAGTGTAGGACGAGCAGTAGCCGCGTTGCCTCTGAGGAACACACTTTGGCCTGACAGGAATTCCTCTGGGGCTGTGCTCAAACAAAATGCCTGGCCTTGTTGATGTGCACGTTTGCTGTCGACTCACCAGCTGACATGTTCCTGAGCTTGAGACATGTCAGCTGGCATTCTGCCAGCACACACACACACACACACACACACACACGCGTATATATGAGTCAATTTCGTGATGCCCGTTTCTGGACGGTGATTGTGTGGGGCGCTGATGCAATGAAAGTGGATGAATCACAGTATGACACCGAGGTTTGTTCCTCTGGTCACGCGGGGATCCAGTGTGGGCTTCCATCCAAGTCCGGAGTGGGATGGATGCTGTGACACTTTGTGTGTGGGAAGAATCCTTGGTGGTTCGGTAAAGTAAATCCCCTCCCTGCTATTCTTAAATCTACTACAGTAATGTGACATAGTTCTGTAGGCTACTTTTATTTTATATATCAGTAGTGTGGAAATCAAGGTGTCTGTTTTATCCTAATATGCAAATATTAAAATAGAAATTACAATAGTTTAAAAGAAAGAAGAATTTACCCTAAATTAGCATTAACGCATAACATGGTAATCGCTTCAAACCAGCATGGCTTTATATTTAGGGGACACGACCAGCCAATCATAGGTGATCCTTTTGATTTCCCGGGTATCAGATAGATTCAGGCAGTATTGACGCTGCAGAGAAAACCAGTGTCAAAGGTTTGGCTTTAAGCTCAGTGTCTATTTCCCAAAATGTGACACATTTTGGCTTCGAATGTTTAATACATATCGAGGTAGGGGGCCTCGGGGTGGAGCTGTGATGAGAGACGGACAGGTGAGGAGGAAAAGTAAACAGAGGAGGGGACCCATGCGTGGGTCCAGGCGGGGCAGGGTGGGTGTTCCTGACCCAACTCGCAGCACGTGTCTGCTGAGCTGAATGTCACTGGGGACTGCTGGGGTGCTTTGAACAACGCAGAATTATTTTTCGGTCGTCCCTGCTGTGTTTTTGATCCGCCAACGCTCCGATGACAAGAAAACTGCATCAGCAGAATAGGAATATCTGTAACGATAACCGTAGGCAGGCTCACTCCGTAGCTCCTGCATTTGTTTGATTAATTATTGATTTTAACTCTGCGGTAAATGCAGTCAGTCAGCGATGTGTCCCGGTGTCGTCGTCCGGCCGTTGTTTGTTTCGTTGCAAGCGCTGCCCATCTGTCTGCCTTCTTTTCTGAGTACACCATGCTGTTCCTGGCACAGAGACAGCATCTACCTCCCTCCGATTAAAAACACACTGCTCTGGTAATCAAATAATGGGAATATGGGGATATTTACTATTGTTTTGAACACCTAACTCTTTCTAATGTCATCTTGAAGATGTAGCTAAAATGTTTGCATGTATTTATGTGTGTGTGTGTGTGTGTATGTGTCTGTGTGTGTGCATATGCTCTGCAGTTTGTTGTGAGTTATGGCAGATGGTGCTCCTCCCAGGGATTGGTAGGGCAGACTTGACAACATGGGGCATTCAAGCACGCTTGTGTGTTAAAATAAAGCACACGTCTCACATTTTATAACAAATTATTCTTAGAATCTGCTTATTCACCGTAGCCTTGACCATTTGCTCGCTGTGAGAAAGGCGGTGTGGGTGTTAACATAAACACAAAATGTGATTTGGTTGATTTTAAACTGTCTCTTTTCTGAATAATAATAATAATGACTGCTGGCAGACGTTCGCGTACACACGTTTGCTTTGTTTGTAGTGACACAGGAAGCATGCACTTGTCTACTGTGGTGAACGGTTTGTGTGTGGTCTGGCACACGCTGGTATACCCTTACTGAAAGTAGAAGTAGAAACAGCAAGGTATATACCATTACCCCCGCCCTTCCCCTTCTTTCTAAAAGCACCTTTATCTGGCTGCTTGTTCAAATCTGCTTTGTTGTTACACCCTCTGCTGCTGCTGCCAATATATCGTATTCCTCCCTCATGGTATATCCTGTGTGTATCATCTCCACTGCCTCTTAGTTTTCAGTCATCGATGCTGTAGTGCATTTTTACTCCTCCTCTGCATCACTTCATACCTCTCAGGATCTTCCAAGATAGCCCATTCCATAGATAGCAATGGCAAAGCATTGTCTGACAAGCAATGATGGCCCACCGGCTTCCTTTATAAAAAAACTAAAACTACACCCAAATTAAATGGCTCCCTCTTGGTCGGTTGCCCGCCCTCCCACCAAGTTTCATTGAAATCCATCCAGCAGTCCCTGAGTAATTCTCCTAACAAACTGTCTGGCGTATTTAATGAATTAGCAATGATCGGCCAATTCACTTCATCAGAGAGTAGCTTTAACTGAAGTAAATCTGCACGTGTCTCTCGCTAGGATGTGGCAAGTTATTCAGAATAAATTCCCTTCCCTTATTTCCCTTGCAGAAATAAGTCACAGTCATTAAGGAAACGGCTGTAAGTATTATTTTCAAGTCTGCGTTGGGATAGCTTGGTCCATTCTTCTAACAGTTTGCAGTCTGTGGGCTTGCTGTTTTTGTGGATGATGTGAATTCAAAGCATCCTTTACACAATATTTCCTCTCTTTGTTAGTGTATTTCCAGTCTGTACTGCTTGGCTCTCTCTATTCTTTCCATCAGGCGTATTTAGAACATTGATTAGTGAAAAAAAAACCTATATGCAGCTTTTATCTAACGTCCAAATGTCCATCTGGAAGGATTAGCAGGGTTAAACCAGCTTACTCACTGGCTCAACATCAGAGACAGCAGCTGGCCATGTCGAGGACTAACCTTATAATAATAATAATAATTATTATTATTATTATATGTATTTGTTTTTTTAACAAAATATGTTCCGATTCATGTGTCTGTGTCCAGTGTACATGGAGCATGAGAGGGAGAGAGGGAGAGAGAGAGAGAGAGGGAGAGAGGGAGAGGTATGTGGGGGTGCAAGACTGAGTGACTGCTCACAGGGCACACAAGCAAGAACCTTCCAGCTGTTCTTGGTTTTGCTTGTGTTTATGTGCGAGCACCAGCAAGCGTGAGGCAGTTTGTGTGTGTGTGTGTGTGTGTGTATGTGTGTGTGTCTCATATAAGAGAGGAAGCCAGCAACAGCAGCAGCAGTAGTACAGTGGAACGTGTTCGGGGTCTTTATGTTTGCGCATTACACTCTCAGCTGTGGGACAAGCCTTCAGACACACCATCAGACATGGATCATCATGAGCACGACGCACATGCACACACCATACAATGCTGGTTTGACATCTGCATTTTTGCTGCATGGTCTCACATTTGCGTGCAGAAAAAGAATTTGCACACTGTATTTCCATACATCTGTGCTTGTTTGCATGTGTGTTTTCATTTGTGTGTGTGTGTTTTTTTCCCCTTCGCCCGGTTAGAGAGGTGGGGTGGAGGTGCAGTGGGTGTGTCGTGTTCAGTTTCCAACAGAGTGGAACCTGAGCTGCCCGTGTGTCATGCAATGGAACGGTTAGTCGGTCCCAATAGACGCAGATGGAACAATAGAGAAGGAGAAACACGGGGAGGAAGGAGAGAACATGTGCAGGAGCAGCACATGTGATGGAAGGAGGCGGGAGACAGATACTGAATCTTTGGCTTCTCCTGAAAAGCTGAAAAAGGGCATAATGCCCTTTGAAGCACATCGCAGTCACTCATGAGAGGTGTATCTACCTCCCTTCATTCCAACACCCGTCACAATTTTTCTGTCTGTCTCTGCTCAAATTACAGTTTAAAAAGTCAATGCTGGATCGGCTTAAAAATAGGCACTGGTAGGAAGAGAAGGGATAAAAGAGGAAGAAAAGGGCAGAGAAGAAAGGAGGAAGATTGAAATGATAAAAAAAAGGGAAGTAGTCGGAGGATATGTGATGAAAAGTTCTCGTCGACACCCCCAGGGCAGCTTAAGTATGAACGTGGACCATTTAAAAATCCTTTTTATGAACGATCGCTTATTTAACCACCATTTTCTTTTTTAATAGAAATAGAAAAAAACAACAACTGAGAACTGTTGAAGTAATTGTTTTTAGTGGCGTAATCATGAAAACTTTGATTGAGCTCGTCGGGAGTTGCAGATGTAATTCAGTTTGCCCTGCGTATCTTGGACCCACACACCGTATCTTAGTGGTGAAGCGTTTGCAATAGTACTCACATTTCAGGATTCAAGTTACCTTATGAGACTGTAGTAAACACCCTCTAAAACCAAGCACATTGCAAGAAAACTTCAGTTCATGGACAGCAATACCGCAAAGACACTTTGTGTGATAAACGAGAGAAGGCTTCAGTGGATCAGTTTTTACACAGGTTGTTAAACTGGCCAAATGCTGCACAAGGTGAATAAAAAAGTAATAGATTTAAAAGTGGTTTAAAATAGTCAGACTCACTCCATCTGATACTTTTTTTGAGTTGTGGCAGAATGTCTATTGTTTTAAACAGCAACCTATTAAATAAAGATAATAATGCAAATGATTACGCAAGTGCATCTTTGTGGCTTTTCTTTTTTTTTTTTTTTT
>CAAE01014600.1:226412-239898 GCA_000180735.1 Tetraodon nigroviridis
ATTTTTAGACTGGGCTTGTGCGTACATGAGTTGCGTGGTGTGAGCAAAATATCTTAAATCAATGCTGCATTTAGGCAAAGATCTAATCCAAGACCGACTGAATCTCTAATTCGGTATGACTCAGATAACAGGGCCGCTTTCACGGGAAGAGCCGCCCCGTGGGATAGCTTGGATATCCCAATTCAATTCAGATAGGAATCCATGCCACGCAGAGCCGGTTTTATCATACCTGGCAGCCCACTACCTTTGCAGTCCAACGAGGGAATCATCATGCCAGGAAGGTTGTCGAATGAATTAGAAGTTTAAAAAAAAAAAAAACAAAAACCAAAAATGACAGCTGGGATCTCCCTCGTGCGTCGTTAGTATGTGGTAGAGAAGATGCGAGACAAAAATACTATGACTCCCTCTGCTGCTCTTTTAAACGGCTCGCTGGAGGACTGCAACACATACCAGCACATTTAGGAACAAATGATTCCAGACTTCTTTCATTTTTATTTCTACTTTTACTTCGGGTTTATGCAAAAGTAGAACCGATCACATTAATCTGGGGTTACAGATACAGTGAGTGACCTAAAAAACCACCAGGGAAATGATTTGTTTGCTAACTGACCGAACCAGAAAGTTTGAAAGCGTTGTGCAGAAACCAGGAGGTTTCTTTCTGTTCTGAGCCTGAGGTGGATGCTGATCAGCCTGGGTGTGAAGGCCTGTCGGCGGCTCTTCCCTGGCATTGACTGGCACGGTTGCGGGTCAGAACTAGCTTGTGTCTCTTTCCCGTCAGCGACACTTGTTTTTCACGGAAGACAAGCAGACGCTCGTGCTTTCAGCCGGCTTTTACCAGGATGGTGGGCCTGGTCCTACTTGGGGGGTTCAGGCTGTGGGTTTCTGCCTTTGTCAAGCACTTAGAGACAATTTTATTGTAAAAAGCAGTATACAAATAAACCTAAATTGAATTGAATCTTCTTCAGGATGCTGGCCTGCCTTTCACCTGCGTGCGTGTGTGTGTGTGTGTGAGAGAGAGAGAGAGAGAGAGAGAGAGAGAGAGAGAGAGAGAGAGAGAGAGAGAGAGAGAGAGAGAGAGATGGTTTCTGCAGTCCTGTCTTTATTAGGTTTGGGAATTTTCTCCCCTCCACAAACCTTTAATTTTTGTACTTCAGTCTTTCCCACATGAGTCTGTTCAAGCTTAAATTATTTTCTCTTATTCATGTGCTACGCAGGTTCATTTCTCCTCGTATTCCTCTTTCTCTTGTCTCAGTTCCTTTTTTACCGCTGCCTTTTTGGTTATTGAGTGACTGTCAGGGGAAAACTGAGCACCTGCACTTCTTTGCCTAAAGAACCTATATATCATCATATATTGTGATGGTCCTCTGAACCGGTTGAGTTCCAGGGCTGTCTCCAAATGCCATCAGCTGTGTGAAAATAAATGAGGACGGTGATTAATTGCTGTGATTTATATCTTAATTATTTGGCCTCATTAACTTTAACATTAACTAAAATTAGGTTGAGTGGATAAGCTAGGCGTCTATTGGATAAGCCAGGCAAAAAAAATGTAAATACTTTATTTCGCAAGATGTTCAGTTAAAGGAAACGGTTTATGTGCGCATGTGGTAAAGCAGAGATCCTCTTTAGAAATCTCTTCCCTATCTCAGTCTCGCACTGTTTTTGCCAACTCGGTTTGGTGATGCTGCGATTTTCAGCCGCGTCTAAGCAAAAGTGGGGTAGAAAACGCAGCTCCCCTTCTACATCTGGAAGAAAAGGAAGGGAGAATCCAGCATTCATGGTAAGAAAGATCAAACGGAGGTTGTGGTTGTGTGCAGGTCAAAGCTGTAGATCAGCGTCTACTGTAACATGCATGAAATATGGCTATGAGGAGTTTTATCACAGTTAGCTCAGAAAAAAAAGGACCTAATAAGGCAGGGGTGGGCAATTATTTTGGCTGAAGGGCCACATTGGGTTTTAGATCTCGATGAAGGGGCCAGCCCCCAAATGAGGATCGGAGGTTAACTAAAAATTGTGCTAGATGGACTATTAACATGTTAGACAATTAACATGGACTAGAACATGTTGAAGAGGGGGTTAAACTTCTTTCTAACCAGTCAAGCTGACAACTTTCTGAATTTGGCTTGTGAAAACTTGTTGTAAAGGCTCTGCAGGCCAGATTTAACAGCTCATCGGGCCACATGTGGCCCCCGGGCCCTAGTTTGCCCACCTCTGTAATAAGGAGTTCCACTCATTAGATAATTTAGATAAGTTTTCAGGTAAGGCATGAAAGTGAAACTGCATAAACTGAGCAGTGGTACTTAGAGGAAACAAAACCATTAGTATTTCAATTGCTATTTGTGCCTCAGATTCTGTTCCTTAAAATCAAACTTAAACCTAAAATCACACCTTGGTCCATGAAAACTAGAATCATTGTAAGTAAGGATCTCTATGGAGTTGCTTTTCTTTGGTAAATGTCATTTTTCCCCACCTTAATTTTCCATTTTCTGACCTTGAACTCTCTGTGGCAGCTGTTCTGCTGCCCAACTTATTTCTTGTTCTTGACGCCACTCAGCTTGTGCCTGCAAGATTGTTTGCTCGCTTCTTGTAGAAAAAAAAAAAAAAAATCATGTTTTGGCAGTTCCTGGACAAGAGGAGAAGAGCTACAGTTTGATTAATTGGAGCCCCGTGGGAGTTCGTTCTCCTCCTCGAACGGTGCAGTTTCATTCCACGCTTGTATAGAAGACTGTTCTCTTTGGTGATTTAAGAAGCCCTATGCAAGTTTCAGTTTCTAATTTTTTTTTTTACAAACTAAATGTCAGTTTTGTCAGACTGCTTTTCTATTTTGGTATAATTAGGAGTTTGTTATACAGCAGTTTTTAGCCTGTTAATCACTCGGACACTCAGGAGAAGAAGGAGATCTTCTCTGAGGATTTAATGACACTCTCTAACACACATATTCACACACAGCAGTCAGTTGCTGTCAGAACCCAAATATGAACCTCTAATCTGTAACAGTGTGTGAGGAATGAATCAGGCTTTGTATTTATTTATTTATTTTTTGACCAAGCACTGTTATTTAAAAGAGAACGCACTGTGGAGCCCTCATTATTTTGCCGTGTCTCTTGGTTTCCTATCCTCCTAAACTTTGCACCAGCTCTGTGGTCTCTCGAACATTAAAACTAAACTTACTGGGGCCACACACACAGAATACTGAGGAGAAGAGCGGCTCATTATTCGACGCTGGATTGTGTTATTTCATCCTTCAGTGCTGAAGCTAGGCAGTGTTCCAATCCCCAGATACAGTCAGACACACTACTGGATCAGACAGGATATAGAAACCCGTTTTCTTGGCACTAGCTGACTTTCTCAAGATGTCACGACCCAACCCTGGAAAAATAAATAAATTACTCAGCGGCCATTGTCTAATTTAACACCACTCATGTTCTGTGTAAATGTGAGCACAACTCCATTCACTATTGAACTCATAACCGAAGATTAAAGCATTTTCAGCGGCTTATTTCTTCTCTCAATCAAAGTAATTGCTTGACTTTTGATTTTAATAGGTAAAAACAGATTCATTATTCTCAATGATTTTATTTGTAATGGGGACCTTATACAATATGTAATATAAAAGTTGCTGTTTAGTACATTATAGCAGAGTTATCTCTAATTGAATTTAGTTTTAGCTAATTTATATCTGCTAATATTTGGTTACTAAAGCAATATATGAATGTTCAACATCCATCCATCCATCCATCCATCCATCTTCTACGACCTTCCCCATTACTGTGGTTGCGCGGGGTTCGGAGCGTATTCCAGCTCGGCATTCCATCATATAAATTGCTATGCCTCGATTGGGATACTTCACATCATCAAACTCCTGGCATCACTCACCCAACTCGCCCAACTCACTCGACTCATTCGTCCACCTGTAGGAAAGGTGAAAGGACAAAATATCGATTGATTTCAGTTTTTTAGATCAAATGTTAAAGAGTACCCAGAAGTAGAGGTGTAAATGCACTTGTGTCTCTATTGGAGGACATTTTGTGCAGCAGAGAGGAAAATATCTGCTGTTTTTGTGAAGAACTAATAAGAGCATAAAAAGATGCATGAGGGAGAACACAGCTCATATCCCCCCTTCATTCACAGCTGTCGGGTATCAAGTATTTATGCAGAGAAGATGAAAAATGTATTTGTGCTTCTCTAAAGCTGGGTGTGTCCCTGTTCTTGTGTCTACCAACGCTGCTGAAACAAAGGGATCCTCCATCATTACAATATATCCTGTTTTTTTTCCTGCCTACTGTTAGTATTTCAGTCAGCTTATGCAGAATGACTGAAAACCTGTGTGCAAGTTTGCTGATATAAGTTTATCATGGAAACCCTGGGATATTTTTGGAACCCTGAGGGAAACGTTGAAAAATACTGTAGGTCTTGATGCTACGACAGTTAATTTTGCCTCTTTTACAAGTAATACAGGTCCAAGTAAATTACTCGGGCTTCTGTGTCTTTTTTATTTGTATTTGGTGCAATTTGTTTCTCTTTTTTTGCATCTGATTCAGATCTTGAGCACTTCCTTACATTCTTCTCTTCATCCTGAGTGACGGTGACCGTCAGCAGACACTGATTAAGGGGAACAGTGATGAGCAATGGACCTGGAAAAAATTTCATGCATCGTCTTAACATTTTAATGAGGATGGCAGGAACGGGTTCCTGTAAGGCATGAAGGCAGATGCAGGGCCTGGAAATGACCTGCCATCCTTCTCAGAGACGAGAGTCCGCTTCCACCTCTGCCTCAGGCTTGTCTCACTCTCATTATTAGCTCTTTAGGTAAAACCCAGAATAACATAATAGTGGTTGACTTTTACTGTAACTAAGTAGTAAGATTCCCCTATATTGCTTAACATGGTGTCATGTTTTCTGTTTCAATACCCAATAGTGTTTTGTAAATTTAGGACTTCCTGAATTTTATTTATTTATTTTATAATTTATTTTCCCGAATGTAGTATTGTATAAAACAACCTATTTATGAAATACAATATAGGCCACAGGCAGGAATAAACTAACCCTCCTCAGTGCGACTGGCACTTACTTACCGTAATTTCCGGACTATAAGCCGCAACTTTTGTCACACGCTTTCAACCCTGCGGCTTATGCAATGATGCGGCTAATGTATGCATTTTTTTCTAACGGCCGCCAGGGGCGCCCGAGCAGAAAGATGTGTCGAGGAAGATGCAAGTTTAACGTAACTTCGCGCTTTGTCCATGAATAAAATTAGCATGAACAGACCCTCATCATGGAAAATGCAAGAAGAAATGCATATGACGCAGCTTTCAAGTTAAAAGCAATCGAGCTGGCTTTCAGTGACTTTTACCGGTATGTTTTTTTTAACCAGCCCTGTTAGTGCTGTGCTACCGTATTCCTGCTGTGTTACTGCCGCGTCACAGGCACTGTTTGGAAAGAAAAGCTAAGGTATATTATTAAAATTTTGAAAACTCTTTCTGTGTACCGTCTTTCTTTGTAAATATCTCATGTTTCAATGTGGGCACATGCGGCTTATAGACAGGTGCAGCTTATGTATGCACAAAATGGTTTTTTCTTTAAAAATGTACTGGGTGAAGCTTATAATCAGGTGCGCTCTATAGTCTGGAAATTACGGTAATTCTTACTTTTTTAGATAGATAGATAGATAGATAAGTCCTTTATTGCCATTGCACCCAGGGTACAACGAAATTTGGGATACAGTAAAAAAACAAAACAAACAAACAAAAAAACCCCCACACAAATAAATTAATGTTCTTTTTGCTATTAGAGCAGCTGATAATATGTCATGGGTCAATTTAAGGTCTTTTGGTGTGGAATATCCTATTGGCTTTTTATTTTCACTTTTGGGGATGTGTCATACATACCTTGTTTATTAACAACCCTGCTATTCCATTCAGAGCCCATTCAGACCAAGAAGACCTGCAGAGCAGGCGAAAAGACCGAGGTTGCTATCAATAATTGCTCTGCAAAGCCTGTTTATTCCATCACAGTCGTATTTGCCTAAAGCAAAAATAAAACGTCATTGATTTGGATTTGAATAGGTAGAATTAAGCACAAAGGCTAAGTGCAAAATGCCCTGAGAACTTTCAGTTTGATCCTCTGGGGATTTGCTGATGCAAAGTGTTGTGGTTTCACTGGATTATTTAATGGGAACTTTCTTTCCTGGCTAGAACGTCCATATTTAAACAGAACATTGATTGTAGAATACACAGCATCCTAAACTCCACCAAAGGAATAGTAGTGGTACCGCTACCGTGAAATGTTGCAAACCTTGTTTAATGATTGGATAGTTTGTGTTTCCTGTCAGACGTTTGATGAATTCATAATTTTTCCCCTTAATGGGGAAAAAGAGAGCACGTAACCGATTAAAACCCAGCTGTTCTGTCCATCACGGTGACTCAGATTTGCATATTTGTACTTGTTTTAATGGCTTTTTGCATCATTAGAGACATAAGCAAGGTTTTCACTGTTGATCAGACAAGATCAAATAAAGTTTAAGTATAATGTGCAACACAAAGTCAACTAATCTTGACGTTTTTCTGTTTAATTGTTTTCAGCAGGAGTAGTTACTCACCGCTCATTCAAAGATTACAAATCCATTTGAATTTGAAAGGGTTTCACACATTTAGCTGTCTGCTGTTGTGCACACACATTCAGACAAATACAGTCTCCTGGGGAGATTTGGCTTCTGTGTGTGTGTGTGTATGTGTGTGTGTGGACAGACAGCCTGATTGTGTCATTTTCCTTACCTGTTTTACAACATGTCTTGTACAGCACAGAGATTTGCAAGCTTCAAGCATTACGCAGCAAACTGAACAGAACAAAGCCATACCAGAAATGTAAACACAAGCTTACACAGCACATCTTTCATTGACAAAATGCATTACCCAGCCATTTATCTGAAACCTAATAAACCTAAAAAACAACCCTCTGACCCTTACTTTAACCTTAACCTAGACCGACTCCAACCACAACCTTAAAACCAGTCTGAACCTAAAACCAGCCTTTGAAGTTGGAACATATCCTCACTTCCCAAAACTGTCCTCATTTTGATAGTAGAATGAAGTATGAGCTAGTTTGAACAAGTGTGTGTGTGTGTGTGTGTGTGTGTGTGTGTGTGTACAATATCCAGTATGTCATCTCAAATTGTTGTTTTTCTCCAAAAAGAGTACAATATTACCAAAAATAATTATAAGTTAGAATTAAGATTCGTATGATGTTACTACATCTACATCTAGAATTAAAAATAAGCATTTGCTTTTCAGGGACAAATGCCTTCGGGCCCTTCAAGGTACTCTCCAGCTCATGTGTACTCTGATAAATAATAAGCAAGCATGCTGCCCCAGAAGCTTTTAGAACCACTTTGACAGGGTTTTCTTTACAGCACTTTTTCATGGCTGCCTTGGGGGAAACCCCCTTTAGCGAAACACATGATGAGACAGGCTGTTTTTCCCTCAGAGGCAGCAGAGTTTCTCTGTATTTCACTTCTCATCCAACCATCCACATTCTGACTTCCACTCTAGTTAGAGTGGCATATACTCCTGCCACGTTTTTAAGTTCTGTTCTCTGGAACCAGAAATAACAAGGCAGACATAAAAATGCAAAAGGAACCCGGGTATTGACGGACCGCCCGTTGGGAAAAAAAAATACGTTTCCAGTTAAAAGGAGCAGAGATCGTCAAGGAAAAAAATGTATGACTGTAACATGAAAATAGCAACTTACCCAAACCCTAACCAGAACTAACACTCTAACCGTGACCTAAACCTAACCTAAATTAGTAACACACACACACACACACACACACACAAATACCTATATTGTAGTTACTACCTTTTGCATCAGTGCTTCCAGATTCCACTATGGAGTTTGATTCATATGCATAACAAACCACGGTTGTGTGTGTGTGGCATAATTATTTCTCTCCAAACAGTTTTGGCAAACTCTGCCCCTCACGTCTATCTAGAATATGTAGTTTGCTTTTGCACTTTAATAATTTCTTGTCCTGACACATTTGGCTTCATACGTAGATGGATGATTTTATATTTTGCATCTTATTAAACAGTGCAGTCATATGTCTGTGTGTCTGCGTGCGTGTGTGTGTGTGTGCGCGCGCGTGTGTGTAGGAGGGGAGACATAATGATCACTCAGGCCTGTAATCACTCACCAAGGCAATTATAATTTTGTGGGTGCTGTTTTGCCGAACAATAACAACCCCTTTAATGATAAGTTTAGACTGCTTTAGGCTGCGTTGTCCTGTGGTGTCCATGGTGTCTGGGTAACTGATGAGGCTGGGCACCGATGGAAGTAATATTACTTGTTGTTAATAACAACAGCAGGTCCATTAAAAATGTTTTTTCATATTTAAATTGATTAGTAAGGGGAAATACAACTGAGGTCAGAAAGGTCAACGTTTTTAGGTACAATAAACACAAATAATCACAGATTTTTGTGGCCAATTTATTTAACTGTCTTGCTAAAACAGGCAACTATGTCTTATGTGGTGTTGCATGGTTGAAATAAACACACTATTGGGTACAACTAACATGGATTAGTTAAGATTTATTGACTGCATTAACACGTCAGGTAACAACAGACTTATTTGTCTTCATGGATAAGTTAAAGTTGTAGCCTTCCATTTGCTTGGCTATTTTTTTAATATGTGTACCTTCCTTTTTTTTAACAGGGCATCAATATTGTCGGGCCCAGTAATGCGGAACTCCAGCCTTCTTGTCCAGCAATGTACCAGCTCGATATCGTCCTGAAGAAGGGAAACAATCTGGCCATCCGAGATAGGACAGGTAGGAGATTGGTTTGTCCCGGGTTTCTGATAATGGTGAGGAGACACAAGCCTCCCTGACATTTCTCCACCCACAACGGGTGTTACTGCTATATGAGGGATAGTGTAGGGTATTTGTGTAATGGCTACATAGAATCTGTCCAATGGGTAACATAGATTTCTCTTTATCCCTGCTGGTGTTTCATCCGCCTCAGTGTAGCTTTATATTTTCACATCAGAGTGGGTTGGAACCCTTTGCAGACCCTGTGCACAGCCCTCGCATGCACCACACTAACAATCAATGCGTGCGCTAAGAAAACTCGGAACGATGATGCATTTCCTCTTGTTCATTTTTGTCTTCATTTAAAATTGGTCTACAAATTGGTCTAAAGAAAAGTGCACAAAATCAGATTAGTGTCTAACATGTGGTGGGGCGGGGGGGTTGGCACAGAGCTGACATCATCGTTCTTCTCTCACATTTCATCTATTTTTCGTTGCCTCTCTCCTGAAGCAAAACAAAGTTAATAAAATCCTCACATCTCACACTCCACTCTCAGTGTGCAGTGGGATGAAATTACTACGCACTGATGCGTCACGGATCCTGGGCATCCCAACCTGGAAGAATATGAGTGAGTGAGAGTGGTGATAGTCTGCAATTAGATGGGATTAGACTGCAATACCGCTTATACGTTTGCATTATTGGCTAAAATAATTAATAAAATAACAATAGAAATTCAGAATTTCTATTGTTATTTTATTACAATAGAAATTCAGAATTTTTTTTTTTGACAGCCTGAAACCAAAGTGTGTGAGCTTTTTTCCTCCCTCCCCTGCTGGATCAGTCCTGCTAAACACTTAATATTAAGTACTGGGCAGATGGCTGAACACAACCCTGGGATTGACAGCCCATCGGTGGGGAGCTCTGCCAAACAAAACAAGCAGAGACAGCGGTCGCCTTGCTTTTTTTTCCTTTTTATTTAGGAAAGTGATGGATGCTGAGGACTCATTAACAGTTGGAGTCGTTACCATGGTGACAGAACCTGTACAAAGCTCTTTTCCTGTACATTTTGCCATTTCCTTTGCGTAATTAGGACCAATGTGCAGAACTCACTTATCCTGTCCTGCAAAATTCAAGCCTGTCTTTGTTGTTAACGTCAACCTTGCGCGTCCCTGCAAGTATGTGGCATGTAAATTAGAAAATCCAGAGACCTCGTGGGAATAAATAGTCACGATTGCCTGAAGTGTGAGGCTTGGCAAGCAAAAGAAAATAATACTTAGTCTTTACTCTGTATTTTGATGATGGATGTATTTGGGTGTTAGGGAAGAAAAATGAACTTAAATAAAGAGCTGAAATGATCAAATGTCAGACGTTAGTTTCAAGCAAACTATAACTAAATTGACTGACTTTCATTTAGGAGAAATACATACATTTATAGCAGAGAAAGAACAGGAATTTGCTAAGAGGGTCACAGATCTGGGCGGCACTGCAGGACGTAGAAAATACGTGGATGCTAACCTGTGGGTGGATGGATGACAGCAGAAAGACTCAAGATTTGTCTTTATGTTTCTGCGGTATGGATTTAAATCCAGTACATGAACATTTTTTCACTGTGTTAGACATTTGCTAACAGGCTGTGAAATCGATTTTATATAGTGTAAATTCTGTTGTTTTTTTTTGTTGACGATACCGATACATTCTAGTAATTTGTCCTCAATTTGATTACTTCACATCATTTAGATGAGCATCAGTTGAACCCAGTGGTTTACTTTTAGTTTCACTTTTCACAGGAACAGTTTGTTTTATAGCAACTTCTCTTTTTTTTTTTAAATATATATATATATAATCCATGGCCTCATTAGTCAAATGTGATACCCAGTAGTTAAAGCTTTTAAATACAGTGGGGCAAAAAAGTATTGAGTCAGCCACAAATTTTTCAAGTTCTCCCACTTAAAATGATGACAGAGGTCTGTAATTTCCATTATAGGTACACTTTTCCTGCAAGAGACAGAATGTGAAAAAAAATTCAGGAATTCACATTGTAGGATTTTTGAGGAGAACACCATATCCACTGTAAAGCATGGGGGTTAAAACTTCATGCTTTGGGGCTGTTTTTCTGCAAAGGGGACAGGACAAATGATCTATGCCAGGGAAAGAATAAATGACGCCATGTATCGTGAGATTTTGAGCAAAAACCTCTTTCCATCAGCAAGAGCAGTGAAGATAAAACTTGTGTGAGACTTCCAGTATGACACTGATCCCAAACGCATCGCCCGGACAATGAAGGAGAGAGACAATGAGAGGCAAAGTAAAGGAAGGTAAGAAGCATTCCAAGATCCTGGAGTCTTCAGACCTCGACCCAGTTGAAAAACTGTGGATTTAAAAGCCGTGTTGCCCAGCAACACCCCAAAAACATCATTGCTTTGGAGGAGATGGAAAAATGGGCCAAAATACCAGCTACAGTGTGTGCAAACCTAGCAAAGACTACTGGACACGCTTGACCGCTGTCATTGTCAATAAAGGTTACGTTACAAAGTATTAGGTTGAACTTTTGTTAACCAAATACTTAATTTATGCCGAAATGTGTTAATAAATTCTTCAAAAGTCCTATAATGTGATTTCCTGCATTTTTTTTTTTTTACATTCTGTTTCTGACAGTTGAATTGTACTTATGATAAAAATCACTGACCTCTGTCAGTTCCCTCTGTGGGGAAGTTGGGGGAAACCGCAGGCCACTATAAATGATGACATCCTGGTGGAGTGTGTGTTGTGGGCGTAGTCAATCCGTGGTGATTTACAAAATAAGTCATTATGCTCTTGGAATAAAGTACTTTTAGGGTAAATAACTTTTGGAAGTCTTTTTTTCCCAGGCAATTGTAAGAGGCAGGTAGTAAATGACTGTCATCCCATCCATAGCATTCCCTCTCTTCCTGCACTTGCCCAGTGCACTCTCTTGGACCGATTACTGTCTGTGAACGTCCAGGGTGGCAGCCATCCGTCATTCCCCGTATTACAAATAATCCGGCGACTCCTGCCTTGGCACACACCGGGCCTAAAACCTGAAGGCGTGCGAGTCTGCTGCTGATTTACAGCTTGAGCGTGACAGATTTTTACTGCATTTTTCTCCTGACCATGCTGCGGATCTCATTGCACACGTCACTGAACATCCTATTTGGTCTTCTTCTGAAAAAAACAGCCTTGGTGGTTTCTAGATGTGTTTGTCACAGAAGAAGTTGGGTTGCGACATATGAAAACCTTTTTTTTTTTTTAACTATCGATCATACTAAATATTTTACGTGATTATGTTTCTCTGTATTTTTTTTCCTCTCTATAGTGTTACTAGAGTACCTGTGGTCATAGGCCTGCTACAGCTGGCACACAGGCCCAGAACCAGTCAATACATCTTTGACAGGCATCCAAAAGCATGTCTCTTATCTACAAACTTTTTAAAATCTTTTTTTCGCCAAAACCGATGCCCTATATAATCCCTTCAATAACATCTAATCTGATTTCTAATTCTCTTATGCTGAGTTGTATGTGTCTCTTAATTGTCTCCTACTACTACCAATGATAAACCTCTACTTATATGCAAATAAACAAAAGTGTTACCATTGCAACAATAGGAATAATTGTATAATGTTGCAAAAACAAGGACAAAAACACATAAAAAATCTTAAAATTGGCTTACTCTCCCCTCCCTTTACATTTAAATTATAACAGAATCACGTTTGTTTGTCAGACTAGAATGAGTTTGTTGTGCCCTTATATATTATTAAAAGGCCTGAGCAACAAGCGGTTTGGCATCCATATTCATTATGATTTAATGCTTAAAATCTTAGCAGTAAGCCTGGTGTTCTCTGATGTAGGAAGAGATAAGGAGCTAGGTCTCGCTATAAATCACAAATGATGAGTCTAACGATACCTTGTTGTGGAGATGTACAGGTAAATGCCACGCCCACCTGCATAGATTCACACCAAAACAAGTATTACCACAACTTCATGGTCAGGACTGGAGCCATTGAGATTTCTTCGTTTCTGGGGGAAATAAAAATATGAAGGCGGATGAGTTATTAATAGAGAATGGTATCACCCCATCCTCGGTAGAAATGTAATTACCTGCTCGTATATTATCTGTTAATAATTCAGGACCGTTTGTCTGGCCTGCTCAGACCTACTGAGACAGAGAACTATTGATCATGCAAGTATAATAAGAGTTTCAAGAGTGGGATGACTTATTGTTCTCCACACCAACGTCTGAAGCGACAGGCTTGGATAGGACAAAGAAAGTCCATGAATGTGCAGCTAATCTTAATCCTAAATCACTGTTATCATCATGGGTCCTGCGCTCGGCGGCTTAAACGTATTAAAAGTGAATGCATTTGACTGTTTTCTTTGTCCGATCCATATGCCAGAGCTGTGTGCGAGGGGCCAGATAGGGTTTTCCTTCATTTTCCAGGTCTTAGAGGTGACTTTATTTCCAGGGATTGGTTGTATCGTCACCTGGGTGTTTGTAGACTTTAGGGTAGTTGTTTACTTGCTGCTGTGCTCGGCAAACGTACACCATAACGACTTTGGAATGAGCAGTCATTTCAGAATGGGTAAAAGCTGTATTCTGAATTTGCATATTCATCAAGGTCACTTTGCAATCTCTCTTAGAGGCACTTATTAGTGTCATGGACTGTTTTTTTATC
>CAAE01014600.1:256878-264378 GCA_000180735.1 Tetraodon nigroviridis
AAGAGCAGACGTGGGAGAGAGAAAGCCAACCCTTTTCTACAGAGTCGTTGTTCCTCTTTGCATATCCGTGTATGTATGTGAGTGTGTGTGTGTGTGTGTGTGTGTGTGTGTGTGTATGTGTGTGTGTCACTGGCAGAAACAATAGCACTGTGAGAGCCCCATAAGAGCCCTCACCACATGAACACCCTATTTGAACAGCCTCGAATAAGAGAGGGTCAGGAACAAGGTGAGAGAGAAACAGACAGACGGACAAACACACAGAGAGGCAGGGAGAGAGAGAGAGAGAGAGGGTGGGAGAGAGAGGGATAAAGAGAGGGAGAGAAAGAGAGGAGGTCAGAGAGAAAGATGGAAGGAGTTCACGTCTCTTCGCCATTCATGCTGCCTGTTCTGCCTCCTGTCTGTTCCCCTCCTCCTCATCCTCTTCTTCCTCCTCCCCTTCTCCTCCTCCTCTCTCCTCTCTGGCCACCTCTCTCTCTAATTGAAGTGTTTTTGTGGAGTAGCTCCTCTCCAGCCCGAGTAGGATAACTGAAAATAGTCTCTAAAACCAACAATCCCTTTTGTCTGCTGGCTCTTGTCCCTCTGAGTGGATGCTGTAGAGTAAGAACATTTCAAAAATACACACAGAGGTGCACACACACACACACACACAGACGCGCGTGTTGTTTCGCCTCATATCGCAACAAAACCTGTCAGGTAAGAGACAGCATCACCTGACACATGGAGGAATACCGAGAGCCGCTTAAAGATGATGGAGCCGGAAGATAAATGCAAAAAAAAAAAACCCCACTCTTTGCATTTTAAGGTATAAGTCCTAATTAATTTTGTTTAGATGGAAGAACGTGCACTTTCTCTCCGAGCTAAGCTTCCCCGCGGGCAATTACAGCCGCATCCATCCTCCGCTCTTATCTCAGGGTGCCCTGAAATGAGCCGAATGCCCGCTCCTCGCCGCAGAGTCGGGACCTGAGGGGGGGTCGGGTGGGGGTGGGTGGGGAGCATAGTTGGACGTTACCTGGATGATCTCTGAGTGACGCTCAAGCCGGAGCGTGTAATTGGTTGGGACAGCCGCCTCGAGCGCCGCAGGCCGATAAGGTTAAAGTTCATCGCCAACGACAACCGTCTCGCCGCGGCGATGCAGACTGCCGTGTCATTAAGAACAGAACATGGCGGAGAAAACGGGGGAGGGAGGAGGTTCTGCAGGGTCATTTCCATCTATGTTAATGCAGATGATTGTGATTCGTTTCAATCAGGCTCAACCTGCGAGCGCAACCTTCTGAACATGGACGCTGTGAAAGCGGCAGGTACAAGACTTTAATATCACGGATGCCTTTCCGAACGCGCTGGGACGTATGATGCGAACGGCGACGGTGCTCGCGCCCGTTTCCGTCAATATCCGCCTCGAAGGCGTCACATCAATACGACGCCACCAACAAATATGAAAGACAACACTACGGCTGCGCATTGATCACTGTGACATTTACTTTGCACACCCACTAAATGTCCTGCCCTTGTCACAACATTTGAGGAAAATTCAACCAATCAATGACATACACACACACACACACGCGCGCGCGTGCGCACACACACCAGCACACTCAATATTTGGACACACCTCCTGTGAGGCTTTGAACTCAATTTAAACTTTATTGAGACAGATTATGCAACATTATTTTTGTCTGCTCAATATTTTCTGCCCAAATATGTGTGGGACACTCAGCCTTTTTAAGTGATAAACCTAAACAAACAACACAACAGCTGGGATTAAAAAAAGAAAGAACAGGATATGAAAAAAGCCGGAATTAAGGGTTTTGTTGTTTTTAGCCAATTTGAAGGCGATTGAAGGCAAGGTGGGCTTGCAGGCGTGTGGAGCTGTTCTTGTTTCTGTCTGTCTGCAGAGAAACTGACATTGTAAAACATTAAAAAAAAAAAACAAAATAAATGTGGAACAATGTACCACAATACTCTTTTCCATTACCACTATAAACGAAATTTCTCTCACAACCTCAAATCAATATATTTCAAAAAAAAAAACTTTTTCTCAATCAAACTCTTTACTTACTATAAATTCTATATACTATTATTATTCAAAAAAAACATCGTATACCGTTTCAATTATTCGACTTAATATTAAATTATAATTTATATATCTAAATTTCATTATATTTCTTTTATTTCTCCTTTTTAAACTTTTTAAATTATTTTAATAAAATACTTCTTCTTAATCTCTTTCTTTTATTTTAAAAAAATACATAATAATTTAAACCTTTTTTTTTTCATATTTTATTAATACTTACCACGCTAACGACACAAAACTTTTCCCTCCTCCACATCACAAATCATACACTCAACACCCACACCCTTTACAAAAAAATCAATCCACAATCCAAAAACCTTTTTAATTTGTGAGTGACTTTTACCTCACCGTGTGTGCGCGCGCGCGCGCGCGCGCTGTGTGTGTGTTAATTTTTTTCAGCGAAGCATGACTCATTCTGAGCTTTTTGTTTTAGCTCGACAACACTTATTCTTCTAATGGTGCACAACAACATAAAAATGTATTATTACAAAATTCATGTTCAATTTGTCATTTAAGATTTTACAATTCTCTTTGGTGTGTTTTTAAATATGTTTTCTGGAGCTTACCTCATGTTTTCAGTGTATTACTTTCTGGTTTTTTGTGTGTCTGTGTGTGTGTGTGTGTGTGTGTGTGTGTGTGTGTGTGTGTGTGTGTACAGCAACGTGAAGGACATCCACTCAGTGCTCGAGGTCACTGTTTATGACGAGGACCGAGACAGAAGTGCCGACTTTTTGGGGAAAGTGGCGATTCCTTTATTAAATGTGAGTCAAAGCTATATTTCCGCGCATGCATTTATCTTTCCCACCAGGGACTCGTGATAGAGGAACATAGAGGAGCAGAAAAGGATGAAAAACATGCATCGGAAGATATAAAAAGCAAAGGTCATCTTTGTACTGCGCAGAGGAGACTTGTTATTTCACAGAGAATGAGATGATGGAAAAAAGGAGGAAAAAGGGCTAAGAGAACAGAGATTGATTGGTGTGAAGAGAGGAACTGAAAGAATAGACACTAATATGAAAATGACACTGATTGAAGGATGGAATGATCGGATCAACAGAAAGAAGAGGCAGAACGGTGCCTGCTACGTTTGAGAATATATAACAAGTGTGTGAAAGTGTGCGTAATACACGTGCGCTCCCCTGTACAGTATGATTCCCCTGGATAGCTAATTTCTGTTTGACAGAGCTGCGCTGCACTGGGTAATGAACAGGTACTTGTCAGAGTTGCCACAGTTGTTTTGGGTTCCTTGTCAGCGCCAGCAGCTGGGGTTCAAAGGTGGCCCCGGGAGCCGATTCAGCCGGGTATTGCCAGACAGACGCCTGTCATGTCCCTCTCCCACAGATCCAAAATGGAGAACGCAAAGCCTACGCCTTGAAAAGCAAGGAGCTGACAGGGCCAACAAAAGGGGTCATCTTTCTCGAAATAGACGTGATTTTTAATGCCGTAAGTCTCTTTTTTTTTTTTTCGTTTTGATTCTCATCGCTGATTTTTTTTTTTTTTTTTTGCCCCCCACCCCACCCCACCCTAACGGGTTTCTCCTGTCTCTACCTCCCTCTCCAGTCCTCCCCACCCCGCCCTGCTGTTGTTCGCCGCCACCCCTTTTCATGCTCATCCCTCAGCCTCGTTTAGCCTTTAATTATTGAAAACTCCCTCTTAACAGCCTTTGTTTGCCCTCGCTGTGTGCGTCCTACGGCCGCCATCTTATAGCTCCCCCCCGATGTATTTGCAGAACCCTTCAAAACATTCCGTGAATACTTTCTCAGTAATTTAATGTGTTTTTATCTCTTTTTTATGGTACCGTGCCACTCACTCTTTTTCGGTTTGCTCCCTCCGTCCTCCAGGTGAAGGCTGGTCTTAGGACGCTGCTCCCCATGGAGCAGAAGTACATCGAGATGGAGCCCAGAGTGTCCAAACAGGTACTTCACCATGAAAAAAAACCAACTTATCTTTCATGTAAGCGTCTTATTTTAATCCACTGTATACTGTCACAAATCAAACCAACAAACCTGGAAATAAAAAAAAAAACAACACATCCTGTAAAGCACAACAACAACAACTGTCTGAGCGAGATACGGGCGGATGATTGAAAGGGAAAAACAGCGTTCTGCTTTCCTTCCCTTTCCTCTCCTCTTTTCTCAGCTCTCTCTCCTCTCACATCTACCCTGAATAGAAATGTCAAGCTGTCAGCTCTGGGGTGCATAAGTAGATTGGCCATCCTTATAGTTGGCCCTCCTTGCCACCGCCGCTTTGCACTTCATTGTCACGCTGCTCAGTGTGGCGGCGCCACAAAGGGCTGAATAGTCGGCGCTGGCCCACATCAGACATGTCATATGAGTGACCGTTTGGGCTCAGCAGTCAATGCCCGCCTTGCCCGATGCGGCACAACGTGTTTGCGCGGCGGCCTCCGTATCACTGGTTTGTCAGACCCCCATTTTGAACCCTTCCTCGCTGTTCTCGCCTTCTCTGAGCTTTTCTCTTCAATGCAGCATCCTTTTTTTTTCCATCTCCGTTTTCACCTCTGACTCATGAAGATGACCCGTGTCGGCGTCTCGCAATGATGATGTCACCGGCTGCTTTGGAGGGATTGCCCCGTGAAGGCTCTTTTGTGCGCTAGCAGCTTCCCTGCTGGCGCTTGCTGCTTAGCGTGCGGACACACGCAGAAAAAAAAAAGACTAAAACCGCCTCCCGAACAAAAGCCCTTCATGGCCATCGTGGCATCTGACTAAAGATGACTTCACAACATTTCTGGATGTTTTATTTAATAAATTGTTGCCCTCAGAATTAAACTTAACACATCATATGTGTGGAAGGATCATTTTATAGTCCCTCTGTCCTTCCCTTGTGTACACACGTGCACACTTTTCCCGCACACATTTACACACAAGCCCACACACACATTTCCAAGGAGTAAAATAATATCCTAGATTTTTTTTTTTAAACTCTGATCTGCAGAGACAGCTTGTCCTTTGGGGACACTTTTCCTCTGGTGTCGACCTGATTGGGTGGTTGGCACTCGGCACCGCTGGTAGTCTATTCCCGGAATGGGTGGAAACCCAAGGGGAGGACGGCAGTTAGCCTGCTCTCGTGAATCCGGCCAGACCCACAGAGTACCTGAAGGAGAGCAGATTCAGAAGAATGTGCAAAAAAATGCTGAACTTTATCTCTGCCAGAACAGGCTTAAAAAAAACCAAAACACTCCGAGCTGCGTTATAGTTTGTCCTATAACCTGGTCCTTTTTTTTGTAAATAGCTATCAGAAGAAAAAGAAAACACGCTCGTGTTGTTGTTCTTAGCTGCTCCGGCGCCGCAGCGGTAAAATCAGAACGAGGTCACAAAGGTGCAGCTCTGAAGTTTTAAAACTCGGTGCTCTAGTTAACTTTCCCAAGTAGCTGCAGGAGGAGACATTTTGACAGCCTTGATGACAGTTTGTCATTTTAACTGTGCTGCTAATTATATGTGTATCATTTCCCCAGTAAATTAGCACGAATGTAAACAATATGGAGAAAGAGGAACTTTCTGACAGGATCTCCAAAGCGCTTTAATTGCCGTGCTTATGCTTGTAGACATTGCACCCAGCGACTTTCGCAGAATAGCTCATTAGTTGTCCACATTAAGGCTTTTAATTATGGCCGCCTCATTGCTGGATGTTCATGTGGCGGTGAAGTTCCCACGCGGCTCAGCATGTCTTGCCATTTTTGATCTTAAACCTAAACTTGTGTTTCTAGTGTCAACTAACTGTCTTCTTCTTTCTTTCTTCCTTTCTTTTTTTTTTTTTCAGCTACTGCTGCGTAACTTCTACCGAGTCAGACGCTGCATCATGTTCCTCATCAACACCGGCTACTACATCAACAGCTGCTTCGAGTGGGAATCTCCGCAGAGGAGCATCTGCGCTTTTGTGGTACGAAGACGCGACAAACGCAAACGCGCACGTCAGCCATCGATGAAGGCGCGAGAACCCAACGGCGAATTCGTTAATAACTGGAAAAATCAAAACCAATCAATGCAAATTTCACATCATAGAAAAAAAATATCCTCTTGTTACAAAAGGAAAAAGAAAAAAAGATGGAAGATAGAGGTCGGTTAGATGTGGCTCCTCTCCTGGCAATTGCCTACTTTAGTGTCTCTACAGTGTAGAGATTGTTCATGTCTGAAGTGCTGTTGAGCACAGCGTCACATGGTGTACCTCCCCCTGCAGAGTGCTCGCCCCCAGATATCTTGATGAATTTAATCACACCTACAAACGGTATTTTATAAAGAAATTTGCCTTCAGGGTGACTTAAGATGGAGGCGTTTGTTTTGTCTTTTTACATTTTTAGGATGAGACTGTAGCACCAAAGGTTGACTGCTGTTTGCTTCTCTTCTTCGAATGCTACCTTCCTCTTCTCTTTTCACCTGCATCGCGTTTGTTTTTCTGGAAGAAATCACCTGCTAGAATCGGAAGCGCAAGTCTGTTTAAACACCTGTTCCTGACCGTGAAGGCTGGTGTTCAGAGCCGTTATCGTGTCCACGCCTAGACGTCCTCGTGCCTCCGGGTCTCCTGAAGAACGCCAGTTTCTTCGCTCTCTCTATCTTTTGCGCTCCCTTTTGTCATCTGTGTCATGTATTTAAAGGTGAAATGTAATTGGACAGCAAAGGTGTCAGCAAAAGCCCTACTCTTGCGGGGATGTGAGTGGCTACATGAAGGTTCCTCCAGAGCAGCCGTTTAATCCCGTCTTCTTTAGTGTCCTGAATTAAGGAGGATCAGGACAAGTGAACTCACCCCTGCTCCAACCCGTTGCCCCGGTGGGGGTATCCTCATGTCTCCACCGCACAGACGCTTCACATTAGCATCACCTGACACCGGTTTCATGTCGGCGGCAACTGCGTGCGTGTTTGCGGGTTTCCGAAACGTGTGTGCGTCAGGAGTGCTATAGTATTGATCAGGTCATTTTTTTCTTTGTGTGTGTGTGTGCGCAAAGAAGAGTTTTGTTTTCATCACGGAAGGGTGACGGATGTATGAACCTTCGCATCTTATCCTTTTTAGCAATATCTGAAACTGTCAGACTGTACAGCCAAAGTGCTCTCGTGAAACAAGGTCACTCTAGAATTGCCGATCTACATTTTGAAGGATTGTAGCCTTGGACAGGCTACTTCTGTGTCAACATCGGCACATGTGCCCCTACGCTGCAGTCCTTCAGCCCCTTTTTTTTAAACACGGGGCTTAGCCTGAGACAATTTACCTTCTCTTTTATGCTCATTAAATTAAAGGTACGTTTTTTAGATAATGATAAAGGATAGATCTAGGCCAAGGACATTCTATAGTTTATAGCATGAAATTTAGGTGTCATTGTGCCTACCTCACGGCCCCACTCCGTCCGTCCCTCGTTTGGGAGTCTGTTTTCGTAGGAGTATGCACTTAGCTAAAAGCATCAGACTGTTTAGGGCCACTTC
>CAAE01014600.1:266878-281876 GCA_000180735.1 Tetraodon nigroviridis
GTAAAACATGTGCAGCGTGTTGTGTTCCGCAGGCCTACAGCAGGGGGCAGTGTAGCACCACAGATTGCTGCTCAGATCCGGTCACCAACAGGACAGAGTCACCCTCCCTCTCTCCAACTTAACAGGACTTTCTAGTTGGTATCTGGCAACACTTAATGCCAGCATGGAAATTGATGTAAGTGAGATAAAGGGGAACTCTGAAATCCAAACTTCAGTTTCACTCCACTGAGACGGAGCAGGAGGAAAGTTAGCCTGGTGTGCGGTTAATGTAAGCCAAAGTACTGAATATTACCCTCCCACAGTGCCGTGGCTCTGAGCCGCAAGGACTGGGGTTGTTTTTGAAGCAAATAATGCAAAAAGATACAATTCTCAACGTGCCACACTGAGTGCTTGAATAAATCATACTGACTTGTCTTTATTTTTCTTGGCTGAAACTTTTTAATATATAATTTAATGTTCACAAGATTTCATGATTTTGAGTAACGTATAAAATACTTTAACTGTAATCAAATCCAACTACAGAGACATTATCTTTTGAGTTGCGGTATTTGTGTACTGATACTATCCTTACAAATTGTACTTCCATTGTTTGCCCAAAGTGCTTGATTCTAAATTAAAAATCAGTTTTGGATTCAAGGGACAGGCTTAGGCTATTTGACGGCTGCCCAGTTTAAATGTCGTGTTAAACGACATTTGTTTGAAAAGATCTGACAGATTCCACAGTGAATAATGCTATTATGTTTTTGACACATCAGTTCTTTTGTTCCTAGAAATTTCGGCGAAAACATCCTGATGCTTAGATTTTATGTTTTCCTGGAAAAATCTGAAACTGCAAAAAAATTATTAAATGTGGAGACTGAAAATAAAAAATAAAATAAAAAAAAAAACCTAAAAAGAGCGAGATTACCTCTAATTAGTTTTTGTTATCTTTGAGATATAAAAAAAAAATAGAACTATATTTTGGAGGGATTAAAAAAATGAAAAAGCAGGGGGTTTTACGCAGCCCTGGTGGAAAGGTCCGGCCACTGTAGGGCCCCTGTTATCCAGCCGGGGGCCACGGAGACGGGGCAGCTCTGGCCACCGCTGAGCCGGGGTGTCCGGTTCCTCCGGCTGCCAGTCAAACGTTCGCCTTCAGCTACTCCGACCCAAACGAAAGAGGGATGAAGTGGACGGCAGGTTACAGAACCTCAGGCAGACTGAGAAGAAGCAGAAAAACAACACAAAAAACCCAAACCAAACGCCACGATACTAAGAAGAAAAATAGTCCATAAATTGCATTTTTGTCATAAACGAGTGATTAGAAAAAGCTGCGTGCTGCATCTGTGGCAGGGTATTTGAAGCACTTCAGTACCTTTGACGGAGATCTTTGTAGGTTTGCGGCTATTTTAAGCTTTTACCAAACCAGGTTAAAAAACACACGAGCTCCTTTCTTACACAGCCTTCATGGCTCAGTGTTGGAAAAAATTATTCCAAAAGACCTCCAGATTAGAAAGATATTAAAAAAAAAGACAATTTTAGGTACGTTTGCATCAGGGCATTAATATGTAATGTGTTGTTGTGTTTGTGTGGATAAGGCTTTCTGTCGAATCACTCCAACAGCCTTTCATGTACAATGAATTGACACAGTTGTTTTGCTTGTTAGCATACAAATATAAATTATTAAATATTGTTTTTCCAATTCTGTGATTTTTTTTAAGTGTAAGAAAGCTCAGCTTGTAAATCTTTTAGGGGATTTTCTGTTGCTCCAAGGCCATTCAGGTTTATTTGAAAAAAAAGGCATTTTGCTGTGAATAATATGCAGATAGATGCACTGGTCATCTTTAATGTTTATTTTATGTCTTGTTCATTCTGCGTGGTGTAGTCAGCGTCTGTTCATTTTACATGAAGTTAGAGTTCCCTGCAGAAGTTTGTCGACGGGCTGTGGAAAGTTTCCGAAGTGAAAAGTGCAAAAGTTGAGAAAATGTAATTGTTGAGTCTTGTTTCTTGTGTGCATTGAGGGAGATTAATTTGCACATTTGTGCATGTGAAAACTAAACCAAACACTGGGGGAACAGTGTGTTAGTGTGTGTGTGATCGGCTCCCTGAGCACCCCGCTTTTGAGGGGGCCGTTGAACCGTATATTCACATTAAACTTAAACCGTAAACAACGACGCGCTCCGTATTCAGGCTCCTCTCGCTCTCCGGTTCTCTTGAGCAGATCTTTTCGCACTTATTTATTTTTTTGCAGCCGGGAAATGTTACAGTTGGCACTGTTTAATTCCACATGAACAATTAATCTCAAATTTCCTTTCAAATAATGCCTGCATTGAGTTTGATTCTAATATATTTGGCTTAATAGCATTATAGGAATTCCATTTTCACCAAAGGCTTTTCGACAGGTTTTCTTCGAAATTTGAATGGTTTCATTTGCTTCTGACGCTTGCTAGTTCAACTTTTTTTTTAGATTTTATTTTTAATTATTTCGATAGTCAGCACAATAGCTAGACGTAAACAAGTTTCCATCATCAGCAATTTGACATTCCCACATATATCTTCTGTCAAGCGCCGTGATAATCTGCTGTCAGAGCCCAAAGAACCCCTGCCAAAGCCAGAATAAAAAGTTTCAGGAAAGGTTAATTTTCAGACGGTACTTTCCTTGTTTGGTGACGAGAGGGGAGGTATAGAGGTTATACTTTAGGCAGATGGGTGCAGAGAAGGTTAGAGATGGGGCATAAGAGGCTTTTGGGGTAGCAGAGAGGGTATTGGGCCTTGGAGTGACAAGGTTAGGATCTCAGGGTGTGTGAGGTCACACGCTTGTGTGTGAGGGCCCAGGATGGAAGGGTCGGCTCTGACGTGCGGCGGCTGAAAATGATACCTAAGTCTGGGATGATTGGCAAGGAGGAAAGGGGCTCTGACGGCTCCTGCTCGTCCTCCTCTTCGTCCTCGCCTCCAGTTCAAGGCCCAGAAAGCCCTTCAAGGTCAGGGTTTTGAACCCAGCCCACCCGCGCCAGGCCTGCATCTTTGTTTAGATTGACTCGTATTTTCATGTTTCATGAGAGTTATGACCCTGCGTATGAATGCAATTGAGTGCGTGGCCCAAAGCACATACGGTCGACGTGGGTTCTCACGAGTTTTGGTCAACAGCGGGTCTTGAATGCGTGCGTTTCTGCTTCCCCCTTTTTTTTCGTTCCCACTTTTCTGGCTAACCATTTTTCTTCTCTTTGGTTTCAGCTTTTTGTCATCATCGTTTGGAACTTTGAACTCTACATGATCCCCCTGGCTTTAGCTGCTGCCTTTGGTGTGGAACTACATCCTCATCGTATCGGGGAAGGATACCAGGCAAGATGTGGTGAGTAACCTGATAGCGTTTTTAGTCCGTCTGCAGTGTAATAGTGATTTTTTTTGGAGATTTGATACCTTTTAACTCAAATGTATTAGTCAAATTTACGTCACTGTCATGTGTTCCTAATAAAAATAAAAAACAAAACCTAAACGCAAATGTACAGATTAACAGGAAAGTGGAAAGCAGATAAGTCAAATGCACTGTGAGCTGCGCTTAATTGAAAGACCTTTCGACTAAGTGAAAGTTTCAAACTTTGAAGATATGGTAATTAAAAAAAAAAGTTGTATAATTTAATTTAATTGCTTGTGAGGAGACACATTTTCAGCTCAGCCTCAAATTTCTTACTTTACCTTGTAAAATCCTCTTTAAGGAAAAGAAAAGCAAAATAATAGCCTGTCAACTTGCGCTACGTTACGCTACTTACCTGGTACTATATTTATTTAATTCATATATTTTTTCTATCTCTATACCAATTATATGATGTCAAAGTACTGTCATGGAGAAATGGACAGGTTTTAATCATGGCCAGACACACACACACACACACACACACACACGTGTGTGTGAGAATGGAAAAAACAAGTGAGAGAGCTGGATGGTGGACTCAGAGTTAACAATGAAGTGATTAAATTTAATAAGTACCTTTTTTCGAAGACTGACTTAAAAATAACAAGTGAACACACGGCAGATTCCTGTGGCAGCATCTCACCTTCTGTTTCAGTCTATTTGTCCGTGTGAGACGAATCTGTGGGTGAAATTAAACTGAAGAAACCCAACTCTGATAATGAAACAGATTTTACTGCATAAAATAGGCTCATGCCAAACAAAAGTAGGTATGTATGTGTGCGCACGTGTGCGTGCGTGCGTGCGTGCGTGTGTGTGTGTATTTTAGGTCGAATTTTAAGTAGACTAATAAAATCAGACTGCGGATAATACTTATGTTGGCCTGTAGATGGCGACATTGCTTGACAAAAAAAACCACCAGACAGCCTGGGACGGTTATTTTGTCCCTAAACTTGCTGGTCGATTGTTTTCAGGCCCAATTTTTAGCCATAGACATTTTAATTAAAATTACACATCAATTGTTTCACATTTTTGTAATCGTGTGCCACTCACTTTACATGCAAGTGCAGTGGACTCCTACTTAGTGCAGAATTGCTTTCCTCCCCTCCTTGAATGGGACTATTGTGCCTCTAGTACCCTCAGGAATGAGCCAGAACATTAACACATGCTGATATTGTTACTCAAAAGGCACCTACCTTTGGTGTGACACGCTGTTTTGCGCTCAGAGAGGAGGGACGATATAAATATCATTACTGTAATTATGTATACCTATTACTTTTACGTTTAATATAGAATTACGGCTGATGGAGATGTCGCGATATATTTAAATTGATATTCCTGCTTTTTTTGTGGGCTTATGCTGTGTTTGATGACTACTGAAAGGCTTTTACCAACTAGTGTAACCACCAATATTCTCTTTTGTGTTTGTTTTCGCTGCTGTAGTGGGGCATTCAAAGGCAGATTTGTAGCGAATGTGGAAAAAATTACAATTTAGTTTCTGCGCACGTGTGATAGATGAATTTAAATATTCTCTTTATTATGGTGGTGGAAATATGCAGTCTGGTATGTATTCTATAGTGATGATTTAAAATGATTGGAGATGTAAGCACACGGGCATGCATGTGCGCTCATACGCATGTCGCTCCAGGTGTGAGTTTGCATGGAATTAATATATTTATGGTGGGGGGAAACCCCACAGAGTGTACACAGCGATAAAGGTTATCTGTGTGTTTCTGCAGAGGAAACGCGCATGTAGTTCTGTCTTTTCTGTGTGTCCACACATGAACATGCATATGCACGACTGCTTTGCCGCAATATATCTTTAAAAATGGGACGAAATGTGAAAGATTAGCACTGCTAAAAGAACTTTTTTTTTTGCTGTAACAGTTGTACTGAACTGCAAAGAGCAGTGGAGGTACAGACAGATTCCCACAGGCATCGTCTCTCTTGTCTGCCTCTTCGATCCTACCTCCAGATTTGGAAATGCGATGATCTTTTTCCTTCCCGCCTCCGTAATCAAATTTCCCGTCGTTTATTTGTGCTGTAACTGATTTCTGTCAATCCTGTAGACGTGCTGTAAGAGAAACATACGTTGGTAAAGGGAGTTTAGCATTTTTAGGCATTTGTGTTTCCAAATGCAGCATATGCACCGACACAATCATCCCCCCCCCTCCCACTCCCAAGCTCTGTCCCTGTTTGTTTTCAGATCCACAGTCCGGGATGGGTGGGTGGGGGGTGTATGGGGACAGAGACAGAGTATCTGCGGTGCTCACTTCCTCTCCCGGTCCCCTGCATTCCTCTTCCAAGTCTTTATCACGCTGAAGTCACGGGCGACTCACTGTTTCCCTCTCGCACTTGGCAGGGAGCAGAAGAGGATAAAAAAAGAAAACAAGGGGAGATGGCTTTCTAATTACAAACAGCTCACTCGATTAATACATTGTGTCGTGCAGAGTAAGGGTCAGTATCCGGAGAGCTGCATTTTCCTGCAGCGAGGGTAATGCCAAAGGAATCTCTGTTGAACTCCCTCTGAAGGACAAGACAGAGAGCGGTCTAAAGAAAGAAATGAAAAAAAAAAAAAAACCAAAAACCCCGACTTACTTGCTAATGAACTGAATGGCCTTGCTTCCTCTGATGGGTTCAATGTGAGGACCCTTCTCTGATCACACCCACAGTCTATGGCAAATAAACAAAGATGGTTCTGGCTACAGGTTCTGGCTCTGTAACTCACTGCTCAGGGTCACTGAGTGTTTTGTGGTTACACGCTGCTTTGCAAATAGATTCCAGATCAGTTCTCGCTCAAGCCCTAACCTTGACCGCTACCTGATAAGCAGTCAGAGCATCCTTAGAACAGTGATTAAAAGGAGTCGGTGCACCAGCGAGGTCGCTGACCTGTGCTTTTTATTGTGTGGCGCTCTGACCCGTCAACCCTGCCTCTCTAACACTGTTCGCTGATCTGCGAGTCACAACGTAACATGCTGAAGCAAACAGAGAAAAGGATCATCTCTGCTGCCGGATACATGCAAAGCGCGACGCTGCTTTGGAATGCAGAGCCGATGTTGTATCACCCATTAGGAGCCATCCCGTCTTCTCGTATTTTTGTTATTTAACAATATCGCTGTCTCGATCTTATTTTGCAACCCGAAACAGTTTGGGGCTTCCATCCTTCCCAGGCCTGTTGCAAGAAGGAAATCAAGGCTGGGTCAACCAAAGGACAGGCAGCCCCACTGGAAGAAGAAAAGGCTATGAGGCACACATGCATGCATATGTATTTTTTTTTTTTTTTCATTGCGCTGCGCGTCGAGCTGAAGGAGGGCAGGGTATCCCAACAGGAACGTCTTCCAGTTGGTCCGGAAAGACACCCTGACCAGATGTTATGAAAGTGTTCATCTCAGCGCAGGCTCTCGAAGAGGGTATAAGTATGCAACACGGTGATGTCTCTTTCTACGCCGGTTGGACGGGCAATTAAGCCGCATGACACTGGAGAACCATCCTCTTTATCCCAGGCTTCAGACCATTACATAGATTCACCCACTGGATCTGCCAGCCCATTACAGAAGAAAGAACTCTAATGGCCTGTAGATACATCACGCTCACAAACGTGCTTCCAGCAGTGCTGACTACTTGCAACCTGCAAGTTTGATAACATTTTCACAAAAATTAAATCTGCTCAGAGAGAGCTTTGCTATCATCTTTTAATTTAAAATAAAGACTTTGCTCCAACGTTGTGTTTTAATCTACATATTTCTACATGTATTAGTTTAATCTCCACTTTTGTGCCAGTGACTCACTCATTGTGACGGCACTATGGTTCACTAGTATAAAAGTAATTTAGTTTTATCTCCAAGACAGTAATAATGGAGGTTTTTATTGAAATATCACGTCACATCTAGGACAAAAGAATTGCCACTTTTGTTGAATTTTATTTGAATTTTTGAACAAAAAAACACGCTATATCCTGACATCTGCCCTCATTAGGAGCCATAAACAACTCAAGGAAAGATGGATAAATAGAAGGAAAAAAACAGAAGTCTAAAGTGAAATCTGCCCATTATACCTCAATTTCACCCGAAAGTCACACCTCCACATTCCCCCCCATAAAACTGGAAGGAAAAGGAGAATGAGAAAAGAGACCGAGTGGGAGCAAGAGCGGGAGACGGAAAAAGAAGAGAGGCATTCAGAGAGAGGGAGGCAGCGATGGATGGCAGGCACTCCTCAGCGCAGACTCAGACATGGCAGTTGGTGACAGGTGACAAAATCAAAAGGTCATGTCACTTTTAACTGGGAGCGCCTGTGCCCCACTGATTTCCCCCGTGCCGCCCCGGCATCGCCGCGCTCATCTCTCCGCTCCCCTCTTCCTGCCTCTCTGTCTCTGCTAAACTGGCAGACGGGATGGCAGGCTGGCAGGCAGAAAGACAGGCGACGGGCATAGTTTGAAGCAGGACGGGAGCATCGGGAGCATCGGGAACGCCACAGCAGAATCCTCCCAGCCTCCCTTTTCATCATGTTGTCTTTTTTCCTCTCCGTTTGTCTCACTTCGTTTATCACGCTGAACCTTTGTGACTGCGCGTGCTCTCTGCTAACAGCATCTGGAAGCTCCGGGTTGTCTGCCACAGTGCTTGTTGTTGTTTTGTCTATAAAGCATACTCATCGTAGCGCCAAAATTTGAGCTTCGTAGTCAAATGAAACCGCGTTTGTGTGCACTAGATTACATATCAAGTGTGTAACAAATCTCCTCCGTATCTCATTGGTAAGACAAACGTCTCTTTACTAAATTGACTCTATTTATTGACAGAGTCAACAGTGATTTTCTCGGGTAGATTTTGGTTCTCTGACTAAACATATCTGCAGATTTTGACCGTAAATAAGCTCGAGACATATTTCTGTCATTCGTTGGGGTGTTTTTTTAGCATCCCATGAGTGTATAGCCTTCACTTCCCATAGGTTCGGTTTTTGTTTTCACGAAAGCCCCTCCACTCGTTCTTTCCCACAGCCTCCCCAGAACCTCCAGCTCTAGTAAGCACCCTTTTCTTCACCCCTGTTCAGCATCCTGCTGGGCGAGCCCTGGCTGGGGCAATGCGGATGGAAAAGCCCCCCTCTGAGGGCCGTGACTCTGACAGCTTGCGAAGGGCCCGCGTGGGTCAGCCAGACTCAGCCAGCAGCCCTTATCAGACGCTCAGCCCTCCACCAGTCTGCGGAAATCGCAGGCAATACACACATCCAGACGCATATATACGCTCACGGATGGTGAATACCAAATAGGGCCTTGAAAGCCCCCCTGACTATCTGCTGGGCCAAACCTCCGCATCTGGAGAGGTTAAAACCCCCTCACGTATCAAAGGAGAAGAGCAGCAGGGGGTGGTGGAGAGAGGGATGGAGAGATGAGAGGAAAAAGAAGCAGAATAAGTATATCTTCATGTTTGCTGGGATGTCTGCCTAACCATCAATTCCCCCTGCGGATGTCACTGGGAAGGTTAGGAGGGGAGAGAGCGGGACTCATCCCAGCCAGGCAGAGACGGGAGGTTGAGCGCAAAACACATTTCACGAAGCCAGAAAAGAGCCGGACTCTGCTTCAGGTGCCGGGTTTCCACTCCCTCTCCGCTCTCTGGGTCCATGTTTTATTGAAATGTTTTTATTGACTCAACAGTGATTTTTGTTCCTGAATGATTCAGTTAAATTTGATCAATGACAGTTGATGTAAATAGGCACAAAATATGTACCATTAACCTTTTTTGCTCAAATGTTGGTTATTAACGCATAATTTTAACTGTTTCTGGATGGCGTTAACCTGCAGGATTAGACACAAGGGGCTGTTGACATTGTGTAGCATTCTAGAACTCATGATAGAGGTAAAGTTCCAGCTATAGATCAGGGGCATATATAATCTAAGTATTAAATATAAGTGGACGTTTAGTTTTTGGGAAGCTTTAACTTGATTTGACGGCTAGTTTTGTGAGAACATTTGGGTCTAGCAGATCTTGAAAAGACTTTTCTGCTATTCTATTTTATCTGTCTTAAAAGTTTTCACTGCTTCTGAAACATCACATCTAAACGATGTGGACCTTTTATGAAACTTGCATTCATGTTTGCGGCATTGAGTTTTTTGAAACCGGGATGAAATAGCTGAAATAATTTTCAGCCAGATTCAGTGTTTGGCTTTACAAAATACCAGAGGATGGGGATACTACGCTTCAGTACTAATTCGTTGAAGGTTCTTCTTTAGAAAAAAAGCCAAAAAAACGAGCTTGGCTTTAAATTACAACCACAATTTATACATTCAAGTATTAAGATCAACCAACAAGCTAAAAAATGATCTTAAAGTGTAATGTAAAAATCCGGTAGAATGTAACAGAAGAATATTGTATATTCAAATAACTATTGACACCTTCATAATTTTGCAGTCATTTAAACCCAATATTGTTGCTATTGTCCCTAAATGCGTTCTTTGTTTACATATCATATTTTAGCTGTTTGTGTATGTATTTATGGGCCCGGTGTAATCTGTAAGAGTAGCCTGCATCATCCCTGTATCATTTGAATAGACCTAAATATGCTAATCCCCACCTGAGAAGATCCCGAATTGACTGGAGCAGCTCTGCAGGCGATGTGAGCCCAACGCCGTCCTGTCAACAGGAAGGTTTTCATGCTGCCGTGCTGTAATGATAGTAATTCAAACAACGTGATCGTGTGGGTTGGGGGTTGGGGGGATAAGCAGACAAATGATTTCATGCACCAACCAGGTCTAAGGATGAGAGAGAGACAGAGAGATAGAAGGGGAGATGTTTGGAATTCAGAGGCAGCAGCGAGGTAATTTATGTCCCCTTCTCACTGAGCTTCAGTGCACACATTTAGCCGTGGCAATCTTCGGGGCAGAAGACACGTTCCGTGTCTTTTTATTTATTAATTTTACACTGTGTCTCGTCGCGGGGAAACATGTCTTCTCCCCATAACCAGCGGCGATAGAAGCAGGGACGCAGAGAGCGCAGAGAGAGACAAACGGCTTTATCGCTTCCTCTGTCTCTCTCAGGGTCGTGCTTCTCTGGCTAGCTCATGCACGGTATCTTTGTTTAAAGTTTTGGAGCACGTGCCAGGCGTAAAGGCCCTGGTAAAGCCCCTGTGTGGAGGGATCCATTATGTTTGCGTTTTGGCATGTGTGAAAGGCTCTGGGAGTTTCCATGACGACTTTATAAACAGTCATAGTTCATTTGTTTAGCGATGTTTTCATTATATGGCGGTACGGCGTCTACGGCGTTCCATCGCACACTTAGTGAAGCAGAGAGGGTGTGAACCGTGATCCATCAAGCCCAAGTTTGTCTCGACTGTAATGGATTCCCAGAGAAGTGGGGATAGCAAGCTGCAGCGCGGTTAATACGAGGAGCGCCGCGCGAAGGCGCAACACGCACAGCACTTCGCCCCAGCGATCCTGAGCTTGCCGAAAAGAACACACACAAACGCAGACATACGCGCGCCATTGACTCTCCCCTCTCAACTCCGCCGTTCTGAACTCCTCTTTGTTTATGTGGGAAGCTGCATTTACATAAGAGGCTTATGTCAGCTCCCTCAGCATCCCCTCCCCTCCCCCTCCCCCCATTGAAAGACAACAAAGACAAAAACCATTGTCTTGTTAAGTAATGATTTGGGGGGATTTTTCTAAACTAGTTTGCGGCGGTGGCTGTGAGGTTGCCGCGGAGGTTCTATCATCAGCGATGAAGCCGGCGGCTGCAGGGTCTATCTGATGTTTGCCGTTCGTGTATGTAAATGTGGAACAACACTATGACCTTGCAGCTTATGATGAGGTTGGACGGGAGCAGCGGCAGCGATTGGGGGATTTCGCCTCGGCGACATCGAACTGCGAGCAAGATTGCGCGTACAAGCGCAGACACTCTTTTCCATGTACACGATGATATATTTGTCTGCATTTTTGCATGCGTGTGTTCGTGGTTACAGTTCCAGCCATGTGTCAGTGTCATTTTTTTTCTTTTTCTTTTGTGTAGTACACATTTATTGTCTTGGGGCTTCATTGCTACACCAGCTCCGGTTACATCGGATGTGGACCACTGAAGCAGATAGTTGCTGTCGGTTTTCTTTTTTTTTTGTGTGTGTGACTTTCTTCGCGCCTGTATCTCACGTCACATTGGAGAAAAGACGACTAGACGAACAAATTGGGACAGGAGGGCTAACAGCAGAGTTAAGAAACCAGTGCAAAGTTTAAAGACATCAGAAGAAAAGAAGCAGAAGAAGAGTCCCGCTGTCTCGCCTGGCTGAATGGTTTAAGATTCCAATGCTTTTGTGCAGTCTGATTTGAGTGGATGAATAGACTTTAATCCTCAGCCAGTTGAAATTCAAAGCCCGAGCATTTGCTTACATTTCCAGAAGTGTCAACACGTTTTAACAACAGAATGTCGCCAAAATTAACTTCGAAATCGTTCTGAGGCTGGGGACATGTTAGCACACGGCAATCTGATATTTGTGCTCTTTGCTACTTTCCACTTTCATCAACAAGCTCTCTCCAGACAGCAAAACCAGTCCGCTTTGGTGAAAATTAATTATTTTAGCTGTTCAAACGAAGAACCATGTGTTATCTCATGTTTATCTTTGATGTAGCTGTCACTAATACTTTTTAAAAAGAAATACTCTCCTTTCTCTCATTCATCTGTTGCAATTGCCAGCAAGCAGTGGAGGACCTGCTGGAGGATGAGGAGGAGGATTTCGACAAAGATGACAAGGTAATTATGTCTCGTGTCAGGGATGCAGTCACATACAAACAGATCCACAAACACACGCATGCACACCGCCCCGGGGACGGGTTTGACACTGCTTCACACACCGGAAACGCAAACGGATGAATGAATTGACTCCATTTCCCCCCGCCAACTCCCATCGTCTCATCTGTACGCTTATTCCTACTGCCTGAGGCGCAAACATGCCTACCAAGATTGTGCAACCTTTTAACCTTTTTGAAAAGTTTCCTTTGTAGATGTTTTCACATTTCTCACTTTTCACGCGATTTGCTTCTGGTCTTTTCCTGCAGTTGAATGTACTTTTTTTTTTTTTTCCCCTCTTTTGCCCCCCTTTCTCTTGCATAGCTGTTGGATTTTTACGCTGCTAACATGCTCCAGTGCCGTTTCCTGAGAACATGCAGCCACATAAAGTGCTTAGTTAGTTATTTAGGTCCGTTCACTGCTCCTTTATGTTCCAGTAAAACAGCATCTGTGCTTGTCCAGACACTATCAGGTAACAACAGGTGGCTACTTTACTGCCTCCGCTCGTTTGCGCGGTAGGAACAACTACCGAAACCGACGCCACTGTGCTACTGGAGAAAAATGGCACCTTTCTGTGCATACACTTGATCATCAAGTCTGATTCAAGTCAAGTAGGGTTGAAAAAACAATACTTTTTTTACGGAAATGACAGTGTTTTAGTTTGAAAAGTACAAACCCCAAAGATTGAGCCAGATGAAATACGAGTTAGAGCTGATGCCAGACGCTGGCAGCCACGCTCCAGTAATATAAAGGTTGGCAGGCTAAGCTGTAGAAATTGCACGGTCTATTTTGGTGATCTTTTTGAAGGAATTTCCTGGCTATTTGTAATGGTAATTGTAAAGGCCTTTGACCGTACAATTTGATATTTGAAAATGATGTTGCCTGAGGATACTGCGCGGAATACACTTGTAGCACTGCAACCTTAGAGTAACCTCTCTCATTTCTGAAGGGTTTGCACGTGCAGATTGAACAAAAGGGGTAAAAAAAAAATGGAAAAAAAAAAAGAAACCTCTATAGTGCAGATGGTCAAACAGTCATCCTACCAGTATGTCTGGCAATCAGTCAGCCGGGCAGAACAGCCTGGTGATGAGCACACAAAGATACGTGAGCCTCACATCCTCTCCCACGGTTGCAAAGAAGCAAAGTTTCATGCCTGTGAACTTTTGAGGTTGAAATGTCTTGGGGTGGAGGGGGGCAGCGACTGAAGATACGCACCGTGCAACCTTGAATTTTTCTTTTTTGCCCCTTTATGTTTGTCCTCCATCACTACTTTCCTTACTTCCTCTCTGTGAAGAAAAATACAAATACAGACGTTTGAAAAGCAGTAGATTATATGAAAAATCTGGTGGACTTTTATATTGAAATGAGGTGCAGCAGCAGCTTCTGCACCCTCTGAAAGATTTGATGCAGAACTGATTATTCCACATAAGAGGCCCTTGCTCTCTGTGCTCTCACAGGGCTGGGATGCTGGATAGCGGGACCACCACAAAGGCTACAATTTACCAACTCTGGCTTCATACATTTTGATCTATTGCTCCCCTCAACTGTTAACATTTCATTTGAGCTGTAGGGAAGTTGAAAAAGGGACATTTTTCTTGGTCTGTGTGTGTCTCCCCTCCCACTCTCCTTTTGCCCTTCTCTCCATCAGCCCTGTCCATTTTTTTCTTTTATATCGGTGCATACTCTATCTCTCTCTCCCCCTCCATCCCGGGCTCCCGCTCCAACCCGCATAAGTGCCGAACAAATAGAGTTTCAGGCCTTATTAAAATATTTTTTTAATGCTTAAAATGAGGTAAAGCACGAATAAGTAAGATAGGTCAAAAGAGGCCTCTTTTATAGCATATGCCTATAGGGGAGAAAAGGAAGAAGAGAAAGTGGAGAGGAAAAAAGATTAATAAATATGCCAAGGCCTCATTTTAATTGAACTTGAAGCATATGTTGCAAGTACGTACAATCTGTCCCAGATGCTCACTCCAGCCATGTGCTCTGCTCTTCCCACTGCTCCACCAGGCAGCTATTAGTTGGCTAACCTTTGCTCCAGAGGCTAAATGGGGTATTACATGGCCAAAAAGTAGAGCACCTGTTTTTCATTGCATCGAGGACCCCTTGCAGGCTTTCTGCCTTGGAGCAACACATGTGTTTTGACTTAACAGATTGTTGGGCAGACGTGAAAAGTGCCTCAGTTTGGGTGCAAGAACAGATATTAGTCACTTCATCTCAACCAAAGTCTGCATCCAGACTAATTGATGCCGATGGTTTCCTTGTAAAAGCCAGGCAGGCTGACGTGTGAAAGAATGTAAGACTTTTTTTTTCCATTCCTTTTCTCCTCCTCCTTCTGCTTTACAGTATGTGTATTTGCCATGACCTTCAGCGTGGAGTGCTGGTTTATTCATGATGTCCTTGTAGTTTTTGGGCCAAGCCTCTATTCTGTAGGAAACTGCATTAAACGTGGTGAAACATTTGATGTGCCCTTTTTTTTTCCTGCAGGGTGCAAAAGTGGTCAAATACGTAGACATTTATTGAAATACTGTGTTTAGGAGTGAGCCAACTTTCACAGGAAAGTATGTCATCTTGGTATAAAATGAAATTTTTAGCACACAATGTAATTTTTTTAACAGATTTGTGTATTCTGAAAAGGTTTAGGCAGAGTCTCAGAGTTCACAGAGAGTCTTTTATGTGAAATACTTGAATGGCATTTTCCGATTTGGAAAAGCTGTTTTGGGTCATGTGAAAAACCTGAACTGAAATCGGTTGATTATTTCTGCATTCGGCGTGATTTGAGGCTGCTGGTAGGACCAGATCCACACGCGCTGTGTTTGTGCAGGTAAACATATCTGTGTGCTTGCGTCTAAAG
>CAAE01014600.1:288006-304876 GCA_000180735.1 Tetraodon nigroviridis
TTTTCCTGCGTTGACAGATTGAGGGTGTGTCGGCACACAATCGACAAACAAAACAGGTGCAATTTTAGCAATAACGCACAACAGCTTGAAATCTTGGTTGAAATTTATTTTGCAGTGCGAAGCCACACATGCAGATACATGATGACAACTTTGACATTTTTGTTAAAACAATGACACCAGTGTGATCAGCGGCTAGCTCTGTCTCAAAAAGCTCTTAGTTTCTACCGGCTGCTTTTAGGACAGATATTCAGGTCCGCTGTATGAAAGCCGCTGTCCTCTGATTCAGCTCCAGGCCTTGGGTCAGTGAAGAGCAACATGTCTTTGCAAAGTTTGCATCTGCTCACTCGGCGCTTCTTCATTCAGGTGTGCCCCCACCCCCACCCCCACCCCCCGCCCCCTCGCCGTGATGCAGTGCCTTTGAAAAAAAAAATAGAGCAGCCATGTACGCAGAGGCATTGTGCATCTTGCCTTTGTTAAATATTTAATTGAGTGAGTTTACCACATTTGTTTACCTCGATTTACCGGAAAGTGCAATGCGGTTAGCCTAACGTGGCTGTTTGGGTGGATCCGTTCAAGTGTGTGTGTGTGTGTGTATCCCTGGGGCTCTCTCTGGTGTCACTGCGGGTTGTTTCTCCTTAACACATGCAAACAGCTCGCGTCACTTTAACAAGCCTTCCTATCTCTGCCTTCCCTGATAAGAGCACTCCCCTGATGCAGCCTGCTCCCCCACGCTTACACCCAGGGTGGCTCAGTGCTGAAATGATTGGTGTTTAGCTGAGTTTTTCAACCTCCCAACAATGATGCAAACTTTGGACACAACCACGAGATATACTTTATTGTCTTTAGGCAGCAACCAAGCAATTAAGACGCCTCACTGCTGGAAAACACTCCACAAAAATTTCTACTTCTAGCCTGATGAGAGTTAATTGATGTCAAAGAGTTTCTTTAGTACACAGAAACATTTCATTTAAAGGAATAAACATATCTTTTCAAAGCTTCCCCCCCACAAAACACACTTATTTGCAGTTTTTTACTGGCTATTTTTTACTCATCTCACACCTAGTAACCCTTTACTGTAATATCCAAACTTTTTCTTTCTGTTCTGTCCCTTCCTTCTTTATTAATACAATTACTAAAGATGTTTTTTTTAACTGAAATAACACAAAAGAAAATTACAGAAAGGAATGAATAATATTTACAGAAAACAGTTAAAAATGCATTATGTTGTGATACTAGATTTACCTTCTGAAGTATTGACATGTTACTAATGATTAGCATCAGTATAGTGTTAATAGTTACGGGTATTCAAACTTAATTATAACGGTATGCGTTCCCTTTTCTCATATATTCTCTTGACTCATAGCTGGGGGTGCATATGTATGTGTTTTGATTTGATTTGATTTGCATATAATTTATTTTAATTCAATGCTATCGCTCTCTATCTGTATCTTGTCACATCCTTGGAGTAAAGCATTAGTTTTATATAAAATGTAGTCAGGAAAGAAAGCCAGTCTTTGATATGTATGATTATTCATTATAAATGATCAGAAAAAATATTTCACAGGACTGTGTTACAGCACCGACCCTGTCTGAAAGCTTTCTTTGACCTACGTTTACAGTTTACTAGATTGGAATGACAATGAAATGTCCAGTCATGCAGTATATACCAATATGGAAGATCTGGGGTGTAATGGAAGTTATTATAGTGCATTAGTGGAAAAAGTCATTTTAGTTGCTATCTATTTAAAAAGATTATAGTAAACTTTTGATTTGGTTTATCGATCAGCTTGTTTGGGACATGAATTTGTAACGTACTTCTGTCCAAACATTTAAATCTTGACAATAATCTGTTAAATTTGTTTGCTTTGACTCTGTCCTGGAAACTAAAACTATTAAAATAAATCGATTAGTAGTCAAGATTCCTTGATTTTGGAGCCACACAGTAATACCAGGTCTGCAGATCAAGCTTATCTAATAGCTGAAGGGTGTGTGTCTGTGTGTATGTGTGTGTGTTTGTATGCATATTGGGTTCCAGTCTCAGAACAGGTTGTCTGACTCCATATGTGCGCAGTGTGCAGGGAAACTGGGAAAACAAGGTTCTTCGTGGCCCTCTGTGTTATTGCTACCTCCTGCCTCCATGAGTTGTGTTTGAAGACAGGAAATATGAGTCAGACCGCAGTCCGAGGGGCATGTGGCAATGGTTTATACACCACTGACCTCTGACCTATCAACTCCACCCCCGCATGGTCTCCCACACCCACTCCCATGGTCCTCAAACAGGCTCCCCTGGGCCCTGAGTTTGAAAATAGACCAGCCCAGCCTGACTGGGCTCAGCCTAACCCAGGCAGCAGAATTGAACCTCACAGCCTGAGATTTGTTTGGGTGACCAATGAAAAACAGATGGACCCTGTAAGGGCCTGAGAAGAAGAAACGAGGAAGAGGAAGACAGAGCGGGAGTCTTGTAAAATATTTGTGAAGAAAAATAACCCAGGGAAGCTGTCTAATTACATCTATTTGTCTTGCGTGGTTTTGCTGGGAAGGCCGCGTGGTCCATCCTTCTGCACTACGGTGCATTTTTCCACATTACGTGATCCTGATGTATAAGAAGAGGGTGGCTCTGGACTCGGTGGGAGGGCTATGGTAAGGTCAGGGGTGGGGGCGGCAAAATAAAAGGTGAACTCTTCTAGACTGATTCCACTGATGAAGATTAGTTCTTAGTGTTCCCCAATCCACCTGCCTTTAATAATAGCTACTGCTAAAATGTCATACTATTTACCTGTTTATGTTCATTATGTTCATTTTTGATGACATTCAGCTACACCGATGGCGCCCCCCCGATTGTTTGCAGCTTTCCCTCCTCTACCAACAGCATGCAGCGTTTTCAAGTTCTCAACCTTTAAATGCGAGAGCTCCTCGCGCTGCCCGACAGCGTTAACGAGGATGGTAATGATGTCACGGCTAGTGATGTCATAGCAGTGTGCCAGCCAGTGGAACAAAGGAAGGCTCTGCTTGGCCTTCCTCGCCTTCTTGGCATTGGGAGCAGGAAGGAAAGAATGCCCAAATGTTGGCGTATCAGTCTTTCAGTTTATTTCTGCCTCTCTTTTCACATATTTAAATTTTACTGTGTGAGCCTCTGTATGGAGGGAAACATTTTGATTTGTTCTGCTGACTTTATATGTCTATTACCGCCTGGAATGGAAGCAGTCTGTCAGTGTGTGCCAGGATATCCAAGAATTTGGCTTCCGTGCTCCAAATCTTTGACGCTATTTAAAATCTATTGTTTTCATAAGGACGCCCGTGCCCAGCCTGTCTCCTACCTTCTCCTCGTTCTCTCCCTCTCCGTCTTTTCTGCCCTCCACCCATCACTTTCCTCCTCTCCCTCGCCTACATCTCTATCTGTCCAACTGCAGGACTCTGAAAGAAAAGGCTTCATGAACAAGCTTTATGCCATTCAGGACGTGTGCATCAGCGTGCAGAATGCTCTGGATGATGTGGCCTCCTATGGCGAGCGGATAAAGAAGTGAGTCGTAAGCCTTCTTCCTCAGCTACTGGCTCGCTTCGCTCTGCTCCGGCGTGTTTCTGCATTGCCAGGTTGCCCCGCTTCCTTTGTTCGCCTCTCTGAATATAAGTTGGTGCTGCTCCCAGGAAACGCCGCCAGTGGTGACACTCAACTTGGGGACGAAAACACACAGTCTGTCTGTCTTTTCATCTCAGCTCTCACCCCGTACGACCCTCATCTACATCCTCATTTACCCAGATGACTTTCAGCAGGATAGTTCCCTCCTTGTAAGCCAGGTCCTGCTCAAGGTTTCTTCCTGTTAAAAGGCCTTAAAGGTTAAAGGTTTTTTCTTGCTACTGGGTTTATCAGAGGGTTCAGGCTCTGGGTTTCTGCTTCTGTAAAACACTCAGAAACAATTTTGCTGTAAGGCACTATATAAATGAAAACTAAACAGAAATGACTTTATAAGACACACGTCTTTGTTTTGCTTAAAGGCGGTACCCCAAACAGTCGGGCTGACCAGTGGCGTCATCAATCTGAAACACCTTTGACCCCTATTTCGGTACAGTTGAGAGCATTTTACCAAAAAGAAAGCCTGAATTGCTTTTACTCATATCTCACTTTAACCCAGTAACGCTGACCTGTAGGAATCTAAGAGCGATTAGAGTTGCTGCCGTCTGCAGAGTGATGAATTTTTGTTAGATCAAGGGCATCCGGATCAGCTTGTTTGTATTGGACAGTATTAAAATGGCCTTGTTGACTCCATCAGTGCTCTGCCTGTTTGGCTGGACTGCACTTTGCAATATTCTCCTCCACTTTATGGGCTATTTTAAATTTTTTTTCCCCCCACACAGCACATTTAACTGGACCGTGCCTTTCTTAAGCTGGCTGGCCATTGTGGCTCTTGGAGTAGCCACCACCGTTATCTACTTCATCCCTCTGAGATATATTGTGCTGGCCTGGGGTGAGTTCATTTTAAGTGTGTTTACATGGCCAACGCTTCAAATTCTGTAGCTGTTTTACTGTAAAACTCTCTCAAGTTTATGGTCTGAGTCTCCAGAAACTTTTCCGACTACACACTTTTTTTTCCACCTCGATGTCACTTCCTCAGTGTTTGCTCTCTTTTAAACCCACCCCCCAACTTTCTTGTTTTTTTTTTTCTTTTCAGGAGTAAATAAATTCACCAAGAAGCTGAGAGACCCTTACATCATTGATAACAACGAGCTGCTGGACTTTCTGTCCAGAGTGCCCTCAGATGTACAAGTGGTGAGTCAACTCGCTACTTTCAGCTTCACTCGTCTTTTTTTCTTTTTTTTTTTTGACAGCAAAGTGGGTCATTCCAGGGCATGGAAAAAAGCTTTAGGACCCTTTTTTCATCTCCTAATCTGTCGTTGCATACTTTCAGCTGTTGGCTCCTGTTGTGCCATTAATTGTTCTCAATTTATTATTTTAGCCACCCAGACATCAAGTTTAATTGTTTTAGTTGTTCTCAGTTTTTCTAATAATAGCTTCCTTATCTAATTTATTTTGCCACATACACAGTGGAGCTGTGGAAAGAAAAGATAAGGTTCAGTGATTTTAGTCCCTGCCATCTAACTAGCTTCACTGATTCAGTACGCACACAAACACACACTCACACACTGCTAGTAATTGAAACAGAGCGTAAAGCAACAATCAACCAGCCCCACGCAGCTCTGCTTCTACATTAACCGTGAGATCAGATTAACTTTTGTGGCTCCTTTGTTAGGTAAAATATGGCGTGTAAAATGTGTATGCGTGCGCGCACGTGTGTGTATGCCACGCCGCTCAGGACAAAGTAAGTGCTGTTTAAACAGCAATTAAGCAGCAGCTTGTGAAAGTCGTTGACTTATCCAGCAGCAGTGGCGTCCGCTGTGGCTGTTAAGCCCTGCTGTGCTGAGTTCAATACACACTCACAAATGCACAGATAAACACACATGCAGGCTGAAGCCTGAGCGACCCCGGGGCCTCTGATACGACCAATCCCCCGCCACATCAGCGCTGACACACTTCCTCTTTGATCGCTTGCTGCCTACTGGTGCTTTCATCTTTACAGGGTCATAATCCTTGCTCCCTTACACACACACACACACACACACACTCACGCACCCCGTGCACTCCTCGTTTTGGCCCCCCGTGCAGTTTTACAGTTTCTTAGTGTACCGGTGCCTGCTGCAGCAGCGGGCGCTACGCAGGTAGCTGTCGACATAAATGAACCCAAGCTGTCCCCCAGGGTGAAGTGCAGGCACCTTACACACCTGGGGCCCGGTGAGGGGCCCCAACCTCAGCAAGGCTGAAGCTTTTACAAGCCCCCTAATGAGGGCCTGCTGGCTGTAGGAAGGAGGGGGCATAGTCGGCAGGCTGGTCCAGAGCATGTGCACGTGCTGCTGGGGTTTCACATGCCATTTAAGCGATACTGTTGATGCTACTGTAACAGTTATTGCTGCAGCTGTTGCAGCAGTAATTGTTGCCAGGTTTACTGACAGTTAGTCGATTTTGACGGTAAAGCGGGTAAAAGGCAGAAGTACAGGGGGCAGCAGCAGCTCAGGGGAAAAGTATTTGAAAAAAGAAAAAAAAAAACGGAGAAATAGTCTGATGTTTTATCGTTCTCTTGGTTAATAAAGTAGAGAACCTTCGGTGGATAAACAGAAACAAGAACATTCTGCTCTGCTGAGTGACACCCTGTTTGCTGGGGTGAGTTCACCTCATTGATTGGGTGGGTTATTTTAGGAAGGTTCTGGGGTCTAAATGAAGCGTCCCCTTGCCCCCCCACGTGTGCATGGCCCCCACTGATAATAGAGTACATGCCAAATATGTCAGATGTGCTGAGTGACTAATGAAGAATTCCACTAAGGCCCAGGCCCACTGACCCACACACACACACACACACACACATACACACATTAAAAAAATATGTCCTCCCAGCAGTAGTGCTTGTGATGTGGGAACAGGGGTGTTTCAGTGTGTTCCGCACCATTTGAAGGTGCTTTAGTGTAGCCGGACCTGATGAGGTTCTAATGACTCCATATACAAAGGGCATCGACACTGGACCATGACCTGTTACAGCATCACATATGGAACAGCCTTTAGACGCACAGTACATTAAAACAACAGGAAAACCCAGGTTCACTTTTTAGAACTACAACAGCTTTAAGTTTAAACATTTTTACTGTTTAAATCATCACTTTGCCATCACATCTTTATCAGGAAATTCTTTAAATTCTAGCCTTTTACAGACCAAAACTGTGTTTAGTGCTTGAGAAGGATCTATGCGCTGGTGTGTTTTATGACACCATTAGCCATTTGATCTGGGGAGTGCCTGCATATAGGGCCTAAGTAATTAGTATGCCAAGTTTTCCTTTATGATGCTGTAAAGCGTCCGACTCAATCCCGCGCTACAAATAAAAGCATGAATTCCAATTTAGCACCTAATGACCAGGGAGGAGTGAGGTTAATATTTTTGGACAATGTTTATGCTGGAGATGAACCCTCACCAACTATTGGTGTCAAAGGCTTGACGTAGACATCAGATCTCATCTGATCTCTGCCTCTTTTCCTCCGTCCCTTTTCACTTTTTGACATGATAAACTTTTAGCAACTAGCAAAATAAACACAGTTTTGAGTGCTTTTTTTTTTTTTTACAATTTTGTTGTGCCCCAGAAGAAAATAAGCAAAAAAATCAAATTAACTTCTTCCATTGGGTTTATTTTTCTTACATTTCCTGTTTGAGTGCACAATTGACGACACTTCTTTTGTTTCGCAGATGTGTGAAATAAAAAAAAAAAAGTTTCCCTGAAAATATTTAATAACCCTTACGCTCCATTAGGCATCATATGAGATAAGACTAAGGAGAAAAACACATCAGAGAAGTTTTGCACTTTCTTAAAGGAAAGGAGCATAAAGTAGCACAATATTAAAAAGTAGCCTCCTAACATTTGTTGAATTCATTTATTTGCTGGCTTATTTGTCTTTTTCTGCTCAGTGTCAGGCCCTTGATCTCCCTTTGTGTGTCTGCCCACGCTGGCATCATCAAAAAACGCTCGAAAGATCTCGGTGAGAGGGCGGGAGATTGAGAGGCAGGGTCCTGGGATGCTCTGTCGGTAACACTCTTAAATGAGGCGCGATGAGCGTTACACGGCACCCCTACAGCAAAGCACACTTCAAAACCTGTTTTTGCACTTGTACTGTCAACATTTGGGAGCGGAGAGAAGAGGAGAGGAGCGAGGGTGGAGCTGTCTTTGAGCAGCGCTGGGTCTTTTACTCAGCGCTGCTCCTGTCACTGTTTTCTTTTAAACCCTGCTCGTACGACCAAATTGCTTATGTGCTCGCTGCATCACCACATATTTTCCACTTTCACCCAATTCTGGTTACTTTCATTCCGCTAACGTCCCACTTTCTCCATCGCCTCTTCTGGCTTCTCTTCTGTTTTCCATTTGAACTATCCGGATTTTTGCACGTCGATTTTGGTGGCTGTGCGTCGTTTCCGTGCGTGCTTTTGGCTGGGGTGAGCGGGGGAGCCAAGGGTATAGCGTCAGGCAGGCCTGTCACCTGTAAGGTGCATTTGAACCGGTGACGCACGAGTCCCGTACCTCACGGCTGGCAGCTCTTCAGAGAGAAAACGCTTGTTTGATTGAGATACGTTTTTTTTTTGTTGTTTTTGTTTTTTTTTTTTTTTATACCTCTGTGCCCTTTCCTTCTGTCGATCCCCTTTGCTATACTCTTCATAAGAAACAAAAACCTTACTTTTCTACTGACGTGCAAACTTTTCTTTGTTTGTCTGCACTTACAAAGAGTTTTGTTTGGACAGAAATGTCAGCGCGCGGAAATAAATTGCCTGTATCGCCTGTTTCTTTTTGCTGCTGTAGGCGTTTGGCCGTATAATGGGACCACTAACAGACACTGATCCCCTGCAATATCTGTCCTACTTTAGCTCGCATCAAGCCGGCAGGGGGAGAAAAAAAAGGAAAAAAGTGGGATCGTGTTGCAAACAGACGTGTGTTTTGACAAAGAATTTTACGCAACTTTGTTTAAACCAATTTAACACAAACAGCTCCAGGCGCAGCGCTATTATTCTGTCATCCGTCCATTTGCTTCTTCACTGTTCTTGTTCATCGTTGGCATTGTCTTTGGTAACGCAGTGTTGGCCTTGGTCACACGATGTTCAAACACCTTTAGGCGTTGTTAGGTGTCCGGTAACACGGCAGCACTAACGATGTGGCGTAAACTCAGCCCCTCCTACATTTTCAGGCCAGAGGTGGCTCTGACTGTAAGCGTTAAACACAAGATAAACGATATTATGAGCTGTTAGTTTCGCTTGACCAAACACCGCAGACGTCCTCTTTTGCTAATGCTTCTTCAACACACTCCCTAGAAGTGTCAACATTCTAATCTAGAGGTATGATCCCTCTGTTTTTATATTATTAGATGAATATTTAAGTATTTATGGTTGTCATGCTCAGGCAAGTTAGCAACATAAATGTATGGATTATATAATAATTTTTTTTAAAATTACTTTCTGTTCACAGCAAGCATTAACTATGTTTTTTCTCCCAAATCTCTCCCAGTAAATATTTCGTTCCCCATGACTTCTGTCATTTTTCACATTTGTTTGATGACTACATGCGGCTTGGAGATTGCTACCGAAAAATCTGTGCATGATCAGTTTGAACTGGCCCGTGAGTCTTCCGGTCAATAACGCCACATAGTGTGAACTACCAAGTTTTAAACACAGGCACACACACACAGCTGCATGGCCCCTATTGTGTCCCATTGGTTTTTATTATAGTTGGCGGAGCTGTAAAGGGATCCACACCCACAGTGAAACAATACCTAACCCCGTGTCCCTCGCTGTCCTGCCCAGCCTTCACGAATTATTTTCCACTCTGTTGTCTTTTTTGGATTCTCCTTCTATCTTTTCTCCCCTCCTCCATCAACCATAACCTAACCTTCCCCTGTTTTCTGCATTTCCTGGTGACCCTTTCAGGTCATTCCCAAGCCTCGTTTTTTCCTCTACGGTTCTGTTTGCGCAGATGTTTGTTGGCCCAGTAGCTTTGAATCGGTGCTGTGTAACTGACCTGTGACCCGCGTGGAACACATGTCGGTGCAACCGTTTAGAAAGTGGGATTCTAATTACCCCAGCATCGGTGGCGAAACCCGTACAGCTGGCACAGGCTGCAACATCTCCTCTGAGCACATGTGCGACTTCGCAGCATTTGGACGACAGAGGAACGTGTCACTGGGGAAAAAAAAAAAAAAAGACGCATGGATGACAAAGGCTCGTTCACAGCCAGCGTGGAGAGATACCGCTGTTCCCGTCCACCGCAGACAGACCCGCCATGAGACGGAACAGACAAAACCCGACTGATGTCAGTTTGTTGTCTGTCTGGAGAATCAGAGAGGGTGTCAGTCAGGCAGACAGGCAGAGTAGCCTACAGTACATCAGCAGAGGAGAGATCCCACAGATGATACCAGCTGTTTGGTGCTGGGACTGGTTTTTTTGTTTTTTTGTTTTTTTTTTCTTCTATTCCTATTAGTATTCTGATTCAGTGGCTAGCGCTTGTCAGTGTCTCCGAACTGTCGAGACGTGGAAACTGTACTTCTGTATCTGCGCCTCTGAAAGCGCGGGGTGACAGTCGCTGGTTGTTGACGCTCAGACGCTGTGGGGCTGCCGCAAACCGGGTGTCCATCACTTCTTTTCTCAGCTCAGCCCATCGTCTTTGCAATGAATAAATATAAAAAAAAAGGTAATTATCCATAAGAGTGTTATTCAATTCAAAGACCCTGCATTTAAAGTTCTATTCCCTGGTTTTGCTTCACTTTATTTTACATTATGAATAGAAGTCTGTTGCCTGCTGCAGTGTTTTTCAATGAAAAACCTTCAGTATATACATACGAGAGCAGTTCTACTTGCTTGTTGAATGTAGATCTACAGTACCACTCAGCAAATTAGAATATCCTGAAAAAAATGCATGCATTTCTATAACTCATCTTTAGAGGTGAAATGTATATGTTATATAGACAAATATTATGCAAATCAATATATTTCAAGCTTATATTTGCTTTGATTATGCTGATTAGGACTTGCAGCTTCAACCTCAAATATACCTCAAAATATTGCTTGAAATCTAATCAGAAAAGTTACCGGTACAATAAAAAATGCTTGCGATATCTCACTATGTATGTAATTGGTCTATATAACATTTTGGTTTCACCTTTATGTTGGATTAGCTGAATAAAACAACTTTTACATGATATGCATGTTTTCTGAGTAGGACTGTAATATTAGCAGACGGTTTCCGATGACAACAGTTGCATTTGTCCATATTACAGACCAGTTAACGCCGAAACAACGGGAAACAGCTTTTCCCCTCCAACCTTCTCTCCCTCCATCTCCCCGTGGTTTCCTCTCCACATCCAGCCACACAGAGATCACTCTGTTGTCTCTCCAAGCTTTTCCCATGAGGCCTTGCCCTCTTCTGTTTGCTTGTGTGATCCCTCCTCGTAGGCCACTGTCCCACATCTGCGCAACTACGTGTATTCCTGTGTACACGCGGGGCTCGGAACAGTGTATGTGTGTGTGCGCCTGAGAGTGTGTGCGCGCAGGCGTGCGTTGTAATCAGTGTGTAATCCCCCTCCCTGAGGCCGCTGTTCCACACAGCTGGATTCAGGGAGCCTCTGGAGTGTTTCTGTGCTGTTCAAGCATCCTTTGCTCTTTCCTCCTGACCGTGTGTGTGTGTGTGTGTGTGTGTGTGTGTGCGTGTGTGTGTTTCTGTATGTTTTAACAGGTGCAGTACCGAGAGCTGAAACTGGATCCCAATCCTAGTCCAAATAAAAGGAAGAAAAACAACCCGGGGTAGATGACTGCGTACGCCCACCGACTCCTGTCTCCTCCGCTCTGCTTCCTTCACAGTATCACCAGACTCCGAGGACCCCGGACCAGCTCGGTTCATTTTTTTTCCTTCCACGTCTACTTTTATCTCTTTAAACGCTTTGTCTTTAATTACTTCGCTCCGGTACCTTTTGTACAAAAACAGACAAGGATCTTTTTCCTTATCGCCATCTTGCATTCGATCCATTTCAAAAGAGGGTTGGAAGTGACCTTTATGTCAGCCTTGTGATCATTCTTCTGTCTTTTGTCCATCAGTCTGACAGCTCACAGAACTCTAAGGTGTCACAAAAATGGGGAGGGAAATTCAATTAACATTTATATTTGCCATTCCAAATAGATATTCTCAAGTCCTTAAATGCTTATTCAGCATCTCCGATATGCCGTAGATGCTGGTAGACTTGTTTTTTTCTCACATTGCTCTTAAATGATTTACATTTTTTTAAATTGAATTTATTTTAAGTATCTTTTTTGTTGTTGCTTGCATGTTTTATGGATAATTGCCTTCGCTCCCTTGTCTGTCATTTTACTCCTACATAACTATGGTGGTTGCCTCAAGTTATGTTTGCAAACACAGACTGGACCAGGAAGTTTTGTTCCGGTGTCGGTTGGTGCTCTAATCAGGTTGGAATTGGACATAATCCCCCACCCCCGTCCCCCCAACATCTCAAAAATTAGCAAAATTAGCTGTAAAAAATATCTAAAAGTAAAATGAGTATTTCTGTTTAGCAGGTAAAAGTCTGTCTCAGTCCCTTGGCGAGAAGGTGAAGCAGACTGGCGATGTAGACAGGCAGCCGTTGGGCAGCCACAGCTGCAATCTTCTATGAACGGCTGGTCTTCTTTCTGTTTCCTCTGTGCTCACACACACACACACACAACAATGCAGCCGTCATCCCGCAAAGTGAACGCGCAGCCGCCATCGCCGTCGTAGAGGATCCCACACATCTAGTACCTGTTACTTGCAGATGAAAGCGTCACGCCCTGTTTGAGCAGCCGCGTTCTCCCTGCTGCACGCATTCACGCAAACATGCTCTCTGCTATATTCTTTGTAAGTGGTGAAATGAAGTAGAGGAGATGAATATAGTTAGGGGAGTGTGTGGAATATATATGTGTGAATAGTGTAGCGCGAGCATACAAGCGTATTACTGGGGGGGATATAAAATATTAATTTGTTGTGGGGTAAAAAAAAAAATGTTGTGGGAGAAAAAAAATAAATTTGTGAATAGATGTGGGGGGGGAATATGGGAGGGGGGGGTGTGGATAAGAAATAAGGGGTGAAATGGGGTGAGATATGCCCCCCCCCCCCCCCCCCCCCCTTTTTATGTGTTATAAAAGTTATTAAAAAAATATCCTGTGAAAAAAAAAGTCAAAAAAGGGAAAATGGGAGAATATCCTGGTGATTCCAAGGGAAAAATGGTCTGGCCGCATGTCCCCTGGGGCGATGAAGGTGAAACTAAGACTGGCCGATTGTAGAACAGGCAACCCGTTTGGGCAGCCCACAGCTGCAAATCTTCTTATGAAAGGCTGGTCTTCTTTTCTGTTCCCTCCTGGCTCACACACACACACACACACAAAAATGCAGCCGTCATCCCGCAAAGTGAACGCGCAGCCGCCATCGCCGTCATAGAGGATCCCACACATCTAGTACCTGTTACTTGCAGATGAAAGCGTCACGCCCTGTTTGAGCAGCCGCGTTCTCCCTGCTGCACGCATTCACGCAAACATGCTCTCTGTGATGCTGAGCCCCAGGCTGGCCGCCCTCTCCATCTGCCCCACCTCCTGTGCCCACAGCTCAACTTTGATCCTTCTCTAGTCTCAGAGTCACTGCTGTGTGTCTGTGTGTGTGTGTGTGTGTGTGTGCATGCGTTTCAAATCCTCGTGTAGAGCCCCTGCATCGACACGTTTACATAATCAAAAGACAGGCTGTTTTCTAAGCATCGCTGTGTGTAACAATTGTATCTCCCCTCCAGCTGTAGACTGATGCATACTGCAGTGTGTGTGTGTGTGTGTGTGTGTGATGTGGCAGAAATATCCAGCTGTGCACACTGCTGGTGAAGGACACCAACTGGATGATCACCATGCGACAGGACAAACCTCGGAGGGGCTTTCGGCCGGAGACGTCGGTAGCAGAGATGTGCATACGTACGCAGGCGAGCGTGTGTGTGTGTGTGTGTAACGCTTTTTCGAGCCCTTCTTCTCCCCTTATTCATCAGCAAGTGGGGTTATGACCCCCCCGTCGGAGGGGATGGTCTCCTGGGCTTCTCGCCGATCGCCTGCTGAAGAATCACAGCTCAGGCCAGAATTTAGGAGATCTCCTCCCAACCTTGCCTCCGTCTAGTCTGCCTCGCCCTCCATCTTCATCGCAGTAAACCCACCCCACGACGGCAAGAGCTCTCTCCCGGCTGTGCCCGACGTTACCCCATTTGTCGCCCCCGCCTCCCTCCCTCTTCGCCCATCCATCTACACGCTTGAACATCAACGGGCAGGGATCCATCACTCCAGAGGACCGTTGATTTAGTTTAGTTGCTTTTAGGATTCCTCCTGAAAGACGAGAACAGACCGTCCCCTAAGAGCAGTGTGTCAGCCTCCTCAACAAACACAGCCCGCCGCTTGTGAAGGATGCTTTTTTTACGACGCCTGACGGGACAGTTTGAGCAGCTGATACGTACGCGTTTGCTACCGTATGCCATTTTTCCACGAAGCGCGACCATTGTGTCTTATAATTTATTTATTGCATTGTGGCTCCATTTTGCAAGCGAACCAAAGTGTTTTTTTTTTATTTTGTACCATGCAGAGAGAAAAAAAATGATATTAAGGAATGTATTGGGAGTGACAGCTATAAAAAGGAAAAAAAAGCACTTTTATTTGGAATGAAAACTATTTATTTTTAAAATAATATTGTACATTGGTACCTACCTGTTGGTTTATGTTTTATACAGTATGCCTGTTGACAGTTTGGCTGTAATCTAACAGTTCTATGGCTCTATTTTTTATGACCTGTCTGTCTTCTCGCTGTGGTGTTGCTTGCCTTGGACGTCACCTTTAGGTGCCCGGTCCTAACCAAGAGCATTTTAGGGCTCAAGAGATGAAACTTGAGTCGTTCGTGAAGCAAAGAAACTGATATTTTCCAGTCAGAGAAATGTAATGCATTTGATGTACAGTGCTTATTTTGAATCCTAGTGGGGAAGAAAAAAAAAAAAGACAATAAATATTTTTTAGCATCTTCAAGCGTGGCCTATGGCATTGATTTTTTTTGGCGTCGAGTTTCGTGGGAACATTTGTTAGAATGCAGTTCTGCATCACACTTCCGCGGCCGTTCCAACGGTTATTTGTCCTTTTTTTTTATTTGTGCTTATTGATAGATTTTACAACATGGCAGGTACTGAAACGTGAATAGTTATTTATTAGATAAAGTGTAGAAAACAAGACATTGGAATGGTCTATGCAAAAATTAAAATTAGTTTTAGTTTCAGAAAATAAAAACTTTTAAGCTTAAAAAAAAAACAAACAAAAACAACAAAACAAAACATAATCCATTTCCAGCCAATGCAAAAGTATAAAAACTTTGAAGGCTGACGTGAACACAAAGCGGGGCTTTTGATATTAAAGGAATCTGTATGATCACAAGATGAAAAGATGAGTTTGTGAGGCAAAGATAATGTCATGCTGACAGATCAGACACGACAGCGGCTCCAGAAGACTTCAAGTTTTCCACCAGCATCATCAAGAACAGTGTGTTCTCTTCTTTGCACTCTTTCACCACCTGATCCACCTGGCCGATGCGGCTCCCTCTGCCCAGCTCCAAGAGCGCCTCCGCATCCTGCACCAGCCTCAGCGCGCGCTGGTCCGTCCAGCCGAGGGTCACTTTCAGGGGGGGATGTCTTTTCAGGGCCCCGAGGAGCCTGTAGCCCAGTCCGTGGGACCTGTCGCTGGGCTGGGTGAGGATGGACAGTCCCTTCTCCTTCTGGTAGGAAAAAAAGATGTGGACCAGCAGGGCGGATCCAAACTCCAGGAGGGCCAGATTCTGGACTGCAGGCTCCTTCCTGTTCCCCAGGGCCGCGTTGCCAACTTGCGCGCTATGGAGGAGCTCCTCCCTTTGATGGGTTTTAGAAACCAGGTCCAAAGGGGTCCGACCGTGTCTGTCAGTCTGCTCCAGGAGAGTCGAACCTGGAGCGGGCAGAGGGAAAACACCATTGGTCATCATCGACGGAAAGTGTTTGGCTTAAAAAAAAATTAATAAACTGTGTAATAGAAAAACAGTAACTACACAGTGGCAAATGCTTCATCAGTAAAGATTACAGAGCAGACTAAAGATAAGCAGATATGCAGATATGATGATAAGATATGCAGAAGAGCATCTCTGAACGCACAACATGTCAAACTTTAAAGCAGATGGGCTACAGCAGCGGAAGAGCGCAGCAGGTGCCACTCCTGTCAGCTAAGAACAGGAAACTGAGGCTACAATTCGCACAGGCTCACCATAATTGGACAATAGAAGATAAAAAAAACCTCGTCTGGTCTGAGGAGTCTCGGTTTCTGCTGCAACATTCGGATGGTAGAGCCAGAATTTGACATCAACAACATGAAAGTATAGATCCATCCTGCCTTGTATGAATTTTGTAGCTGACGAATCTGCAGCAACTGAATAATGCCGTCATGTCAATATAGACCAAACTCTCTGGGGAATGTTTCCAGTACCATGTTGAATCTATGCCACAAAGGATTTAGGCAGTCCTGAAGGCAAAAGGGGGTCAAACCCGGTACAAAAGGTGACCGGTGAGTGTATATACGTATGTCGCCCACTTTAACGGATTGGATGTAGACGAGCAACCGAGGAATCAGGTGTTCAGAGCTCGAGCCGCATTCTTGAATAAGGGCAAACGACAAGACAGAGCCACAGACCAAAGAGGCACACATGAGTGGTCCCTCGGACCCACATGAGTTCCCTCTTCGACCCACGCACGCAAAAGCGAGGAGTTAAGCTAACAGCTGTTTTCCCACTGGGCCCCAGAGCAGCCGCGGCTTTTAGCTCACTTCAGCGCTAACTTCAGCTGACACTTGGTCTTAACCGTGTGACCGAGGAGTCACTTTGTGTTTGTGCAAAAGCAAAAGACTGATGGTGACCCGATGAAGGCTTCCCCCCCACTTTTTTTTTTTTTTGGTGCATAACAGTGAGCTCGTTGCTATCAGTGGTGACACAAAACTCAGAGAGTAGACCTTGACTGTGATGTCGGGAAAACTTTCCTTCACAGACGTGTGAACCTTTTGGCGGTTTGATCCGAGTCAACGCGGCTGAATAAAACAAAAGTTGAAGGAAAAAAAAAAAAAAAAGACGGTGAAAGCGCTATAAACGCTGTCAGGATCTCACGCTTTCAATGAAGATCTTACGCACAGTTTAAAAGTACGTGGCAGATGAAGAACGTCAGTGTTAAATAACCTTGACTCTACGCTTTCAGCCTTGCTATTCT
>CAAE01014600.1:312883-331591 GCA_000180735.1 Tetraodon nigroviridis
CCCTGCAGAGGAGAATCCAGCGTGTGATGTTTTGCCGGATATAGCCTGCCGCACACACACACACACACACACAAACACACATACACAGCATGCATGCTGTATATAATATCCCTTTGGCCCTTAGAGGGCAGGCGAAGACAAGAAATATAAAAGCAAGCGGGGAGGAGGGGAAAACTGGCTCAAAAGTGAGGAGGGCAAGTGAGGGAGGGAGCGAGGGATGAAAAGAGATGCAGCACTCCCTCCCCCATAGCTCCCTAGCTCCCCTCTCTTTTTGTGTCTCTGGTCTGAGGCTGTGGCAGACAAGCTGGGAAGCAGGCAGCTCCACAGCATGGTAAACATCCTCTCCCCCCAGCTCGCCGTCTGAATGAGAGCGGCAGGGCAAGTGTGTGTGTGTGTGTGTGTGAACTGCAGCCAGCTCTTCACCCTAGGGCACGACATCGCAAATCTGTAGGGAGTGCTCTCGCTAGCGACTAGAAACCGAAGCAAGAAAACAACCAGGCCGTCCAACAAAACAGCTGGGTGGAGGAGCATCGCATGCGGCAAAATAAAAGATGCAAACACGCTCACCTGCCTCAGCAGCCATGTCTGAGGCTTTTCATTATGGTTTTTCCTCCCATTTCTTACCTTGAAATTCCAACTTAAAAAAAGTGAATACAACAGGGATAGCGCAATATTGCTTCAACTATATTCGTCTTTTAAATGTAGCCTAAATTGTTGCAATCTAATGCCATCAGAGCCACTGAGGACCGTCTTGGAAGAGTGATGTAATTTCAGGCAAGAGTCATAATAGTGATGAGTGGGCGGGGCCTTGATATTGATCTCCGTGCTATTATTATTTTTTGAAAATGAACGCAGAAAGCAATTAAGACCAACCGGTGTGGAACACTGTTTCCATCTCTGCAGCAGTCAATCTGAATACACTGCTCAGTGACATCAAAAGGGAACGTTTAAAACCATGTCAATGAATGAACAACATCATGAAATAATGATGTGGGTTTCCACTGATCATTCAGGATTCAGGGTCCTGCACCAATTGGAAACAGGAAACATGACATCACTAAACCCGCCTCTGTGAACCTCCTCAGGACGACCCATGTTGTCCAGCAAGCGGAGGTTTGTGTGGCCCTCCGAGGACATTTTCCACGGCATCCCTGGCCTCATATCACCTTCGCGAACCGCGTCCCTTCATGTTTAGGCAGAAACATGCACACGAGTGGCCAGCAGGAGGTAATTCTTTCTAATTCTCGCACGTCTCTGAACTGGGCTCTTAGCAACTCCTGTAGGCTTCGGATGCCTCCTTGTGCTGCCTCTAGCGGTGAGCACAAGAGAAGAGCACCATCAGCAAATCAATTCAATAATAAAGGTTGTCTTGCTAAGTGCCTCTCCAGTCCACCTGCTGTCTGTCCCATTTGTACAAGTGCAGGTAAAATTGATCCATCATCATTATTGCTTTCTAACTGGGCGAGGCGATATCCCAGAGGTGCACCGGATTATGCGTTTCCGCCTGTTTACACTGTGCAATTACGGTGGCTCACAGTTTGATCGGGCATAGACAAGGGGCAAAGACAAGACGCAAAGCAGTGCGAACAATGGCTGCTAACTTCCTGTACACGATCACTAAACCCACCCACGCCTCTGTGGATGAGGTTGCTCGGATTTACAGGATTCTGATCGGTGGCGACTTTGTGAAGCATCCATAATCACAGTGGCGCACTAAACGGCCTCTTGAATCAGAAAAAGACTCATCACTGCCATCGACTGCTGGTACACGCACTTAGCCATCAAACGGCGGCCAATTAGCCAGTTTGTATAGTGTCATTACCATGCACAAGATCTCGTTTCCTCACTAGTGGAAGTCACATCTCAAAAGTAAGCCTGAAAAACACCTAACAGAAGTTCAGCGGCCGGATAAGACGTTTATGATATAGCAACAACAGTGGTTTAGCCACCGCTAGCAGGCTATACTTGATTACCTTATATTATTTAGTTTGTTTTATTGCTCTTTTTTGCATTCATTTTTAGTCACATCCCGTTAAATATGCAAAATGCATCTGGTTTGTTTAATTCTATCTGTCAAACCTAATCGACTACTACAAATGTTAGCGGAGTTCTTAGTTTCGAAGTGAGGGTAAGCAGCATAAACACAGTTTCTCCTCTAACGGTACAGGTGTTCAGCTGCTCGCTGCTGCCAGTTCACTATCCACCGGGAAGGAAGAGGTGAGCAGAGTGAACTTTCCTTACTCAGCTGTCAGCAAAGAGGCCCGAGTGTCTCTATGAGCACTAAGTGTGTGTGTAACCACTAGACAGAGATAGACAAAACAGATGGAGACAAACTACAGAGGTCTGAAGGGACTTTTTGTTTCCTGTGCCACTGAGCAAATGACATCTTTCTGCTTCACAAACACTCATTCAGATTAAGATCTGCAGGGAGTCTCTGCATTAACTGGATGTGCTGTTTTCTGTGTGCAAGGAGCAAAGAAATCCTCCCCACCCCACAAAGAAAAAAAAAAAAAAGAAAGAAAATCCGATGCAGCCATCAAGGTAAAATCTCTACTGATGTCTCTAAACTGGAATTCAGCTAAGCAACTTGGGAAAGGAGCCCCGACAGAAAGACTTTCAGTCCTTTTGCTTTCTTTCCACTGCAGAGGGACCAAATGTGTGTGTGTGTGGTGTGTGTTTACAAGTGGAGGTGGACTCATGATGCTTACCAACACGGTGGGCTGCATTGAGAGGGCACCATCAGTGATTACGCTCACCGAGTCCAGCGGTGACAGCCTAAAGGGTCCTTTCTTTACGTCTCCGCCCGCTTTTGCTTTGCGACACGCCTCCTCCCTGTGTGTGTGTGTGTGTGTGTGTGTGTGTGTGTGTGTTATTTGCATGTGTATGCTTTTGTGAGTGGCCTAACTGATAGCTCTGGGTCATTTTCTGCTCCAATCAGTGGTACCTGCTGCCCCAGACACCTTGCAAGATTTAAAAACACTCCTACCAGTCAGTGCAATGGAAACGAGGTCCATTAGCAACCCTGCGGACACTCAGACACGTTGCTTAATTACAACGCTTGAGACTCGCCTGAATATTGGTGCATGCGCACTGCGCAGCACTGGGATCGCGCCGGGGAACAAAGCAAGCGCATGTTCGCACTCTCGCTCGCACACTTATCCGTGGGGTCATGTGGGGCAGCCTTGGGAAATAGGGAAGCAGGCGGAGGGGGATCTCAGCCTTGCTCACAGCCATGGCATCCTTTCCGTGCCAGCTTCAGAAGCCTGAAGGGACTAGAGGTGGAGAGGGAGCTGGGAGGTGGGACTTATCTATTATTCCCCCCCAAAACCCCATAAAATGCTCACAACTGCATGCAAACACCCTCCCCTCCGCACACACACACACACACACACACACACACATACAGAAAGGCCAGGCCTCCAAGCAGACAGGCTTACAAAGGGGTGAGATCACTCCCAAATAAAAGCTTTGTTGCCGTGCCAGTGTCAGTGTTGCCCTCGCTGGCCTATGAAAACCTTGGCAGAGCCGTTCCCCCTGTCTGTTGAAAGCAACTTGGACAGCAATGCCCCAGTGAAAAAAAAAAACCAAAAAAAACCGAGAGATGCAGTAGGTGTTCCGAAGTATAAAATACACAAATGTAATGAAAAAAGAGCAAAACATGAGCTCCAGCTGCCCACTAGCCTTTTTTTTTTTTTTTTTTTATACCGTGGGACCCACTCAAAAGTAGTCTGATGTGCGGCTTTTCGAAACACAGCCACGAGCGCAGACGTCCTGCGTGAGTTTTGAGCGCGAAGAAAAAAAAAAAACAAAACAACATAAAGAAGGTTACAGTAACTAAAGAAGACGTGTCCCCCAAAGCCAGAATCTTCAAAATTTAACAAACTAAAAATGATGGAAAAAAAAAAGGAATAAAATGCTGGGCCTATTGATAGTGTCCATGGCAACCAGATGAACAAGTGGAGAAAGAAAGTGTAGCCTGGAGTGAAGAGGACTCGGTAGCTCCCTGCTGCAGCCTTTAGACAAGCTGCCATCAAGGTGCGAGGAAACAGCGATCGGGAGAGAGAAAGCACCAAAAAGAAGTCAAACGTACAAGCCTGGCGGTGGTTTGAATCAAGCGAACTCTCGTTCCTCCTGCTCTGCTCTGCCCCTCTTGAAGAGATCTGGACCAGACGGCAGACCAGACAGGAACACCGGTGAACACGCGTGCGCGCACACACACACGCACACATACGTCTAATTTAGCACATGCAGAGATCCTCTTCTTCCTCTGACCTCTTTTAATTTGCTCTCTCTCCTGTTTCTCAGAAAGGAAGACAGTGAGAAGGAAAAAAAAAAAAGGAGCACTCTGTGGTTTCCTCTCTGGGACTAAACAATCCCAGTCTAATTTATTTTTTTGAGGACAGAATATGTACATGTGTTAATGGGAAAGCTGAATCAAATTAACGATAATCAGTCAAACTGAGAAGTGAGCGGAGGCTGAGCTACGTTCAGCTGGAGATTTGTTCGCTGCAACGAAATAGCGCCACCTCCTCAACCTCTGACCCCACCCCCAAAAATAAATAAATAAATAAAGGCATATTCTCCCCACCTGCTGCTGCCACACGCAGCAACATCCTCTCCCGAGCATCAAATCCCATCGGGCGCTCGCGTCAACCCTCCGAAGCGCTGAATGGATGTGGCACATAGGGCGCGCCGTCGCGCGAGCCGCCCGCATTGTGGCACACCCACAAAAAACCCCGCATGCGACTTTGAAAAGCGACAGATCCTGACTCCTCTAATCTTGTCACACGGGCATTAACAGATGTATTATGAGGCGATGCTGTAATCTGTTTGGACAGACACCGCAGCGCCGGATCGCGCAAAGATGAGGGAGACGAGCCGCGTGGGCAGAAATGGCACACGATGAGGAAGAAATCGCAAAGCGGAATAACGGCTGCTGCTTGAGGACAGGTTTGTGTTTGTCTTGGGTGTAATCAGTATTTACATAAGCCCACAATTAAAAGGACTTCAAATCATGCGTTATTTATTTATTTATCATTTATATTTTTTTAAGAGGCCATGTAGGAAGAGCATAACCTTGTCGTGATCTTCATTTTTAATGTCTAATTTGCAAAATTTTAAAGGTGTTGAGATATGCGGGAAACTTCAGATGACAAATAAGCAAAACTTTATGTGACAAATTGGTTGTGTATCTCCTTAAAAAACACTGCCATCAACAAGTCCATCACTCAGAGGCAGTTTAAGATAAAACTGGCACTGCTAATAAGCTCAAAAGCAGAATTCAATCTGTCAGTAAGCTTTCCTACATTTGTTAAATGAAAAGCTTGTCTTGGCTATGCGGCAGAAGTGAAATGCAGCCCACCGCTGCAGTAAATCATTAGCTAAATGGCTAATTCTGCAGATTAGCTTTCTTGGCAACCACTGCTCGTACAAGTTAAAGGTGTTTTATTTTAACATTATATGAGTCCATCAGTGTGAAGAGGGCCATTTGCTTTAATGAATCGTTCCCAGAAAGATGGATTATATGATGACGCATGAAAACAATTTAGTATATCCCATTCAATTAGAAAAAATAAACATGTAACATATATAATAGGTACAGCTGCACTTGTTAAATTAATTCTGCGTGAGTTATGGCACTGGAACGTCAAGTGCACACACCAAAATTACAGAAGGTTACTTTCAACTGAATCGGTAATAAAGAAAGTGATGACAAATCCAGAATAAATCAAAATTTCCAAGGCATATTTGACACAAATGTTGTTTGAGCCCCCCATACAGCTGTTCATCAATCTGTAGCAAATGCTAAAATGAGGGCAAATACAGTTTACCACCTTCTTAAACACATAAAATGCAGGAAAACATGAGCAATTGTATTGAGTGCATTAAAAATAAAGAGTTTAAAGGCTTTAAAACAAATGCTAATTAAATGGAACCAATTTTAAATGCAGGTGCATAAGTTGTAATTGACCAAGTCTGTGTACCCACCTGCAAATTCCAGTAGCATTTTGGCGATGTCCATGTGTCCGTTTAACAGGGCGTCGTGCAGCGGGCTGACTCCGCCCACCTGGCTGTTGAGGACAGGGCGGGGATGGTGACGCAGCAAAGCCTCCACACACGCGGCGCTGCCATGATTGCACGCTTCGTGTAGAGGTGTCCAGCCCACGTGGTCTGAACCGTGAGGCAAACAAAAACACAAGCAAAGGCTGCATTGATAACAAAGGTCAATGGTCATGTGGCACCATGATTTCAGAATTCAATGAAATGCTTTCTGTTGGCACGCGATCAACATTAGGAAATATAAGAATTAGCATTCATGGAAGTGACAACAGGCCAAATACAATTACTTTATAGCATACTTGTAAACAAAAAGAGGATTGCTAACTGCTTTCACATTCATCATTAATTCAAAAAAATGAGAATGTTAATTCCATTGATCATATTTAGTCTTAAAAGCATAACGTGCAAACACTTTGAAGACAGCTGAATTGCATAATGGAGGAAAAGGACTCTTATGCAGTGTTAACGCAGGCCTCGTTTGAACAATTGTGAGGGGGACAGCAGAATAATTTCACCATTCGAATACTTTCGCTGCTGGTTCACATTTTAGTAGACGTCACCTCTTACATTAGCCCCCTGCTGAGATGCTCATTACTTCACACTGTTACAAAAAGGGCAAGTGCATATTCTGAGGAACCTTTGAAAGAGCACAACATCTCCATGTAAGTGGTGCAAATCATTATCTTTGACCTAGATGGATAAAATGGGAGACGCTCTGAAATATCAAATGGCGTTTAATTCATTTAGCAGTCACAATAAAGCTAGAAATGTGAACGGTTAAACCCTTTTCGCTCTTTGGAGACACACCCAAAGAGCGTTTGGGTTGAACATTTTAGTTGAAGGTTAAAACCCACTCAGAAGACACACGTGCAGGCTTTCCAGTTTCTTGCCGCTATTATCCTCTGATGTTAGCCGCTCCTGAGACCCCAGGGTGAACTGGGGTAGTGGAGAAGTTACGGAGGAGACGAGGCAAAGCGAGGAAAAGCTTACCTTTAACGTTGACATCCGTGCCAGGAAGCGCCAGGATCTTTAATACCATTTCCACTTGGTTCCTCTTGCATGCACGGTGGAGGAGGGTCTCTCCTTTGGCCAAGACACACAATGTACAAGCACACCCAAAAGAGAGGAGGCGGAAGAGAAGAGAGAAACCCAAAATTAGGGTGTGCCTGATGTCCTGCCCATTGTCCCCTTCTATATGATGAATAAACCAATAAAATTCCACTGAGATGTCCCAGAACACTGAGAAAAGTGGGGGGGGTGGATCTCTGACCTAAAAAAACCAAGCTGCCAATGAGGACACGATTTCACAAGAGTGATTAAAAAAAGGTTGCCTTTAAAGGAACCAAAATTTGGAATGAAAATATAGGCTAATACGCCTGGTGTAATCTCCTTTTTTCGCAGAATCACAAATACACAGCCTAACAAGGTTAGCATCAGGGATTTTGTCGAATGAATGGGTGTACTGGTGAGAAAGAAGTTTTGCTTTCTGTCCGCCCGTCCCCTACATTGTTGCTCGAGAGGAAGTTATGGTAGACAGCCCTAGCACAATACCTCGAAAGGGATTCTCCACAGAAACCGGGGTTCAAAAATCTCTGCCGGACACTGCCTACATCGCCACAATACGTGTAATCAACAAATTTTCCTCCCCCCTCACTTCCTTTGTCTTCGTTCTTTATCCTGTCACCCACTTTTTCCCGTAATACAATATTAAACCATATCAACAGGCGCAAGCTCCCCCTTCCTCTCGTCTGTGGCTGAACTTCAGAGGGAAGTTAAAGGCCAAGCATGAGTGGCTCTTCGCTTGCCAGCATAATACAGAGCTGCAAAGCCCATAATGAATGCTTTACTGGCGCTCCCCAGGATACCGCGCCTAAACTGGGGCTCCACTCCACTGTGCAAAGAGCACAGACTGGGGCTAACAGTGCAGCAGGGGGATTTTAAAGTGTACAAGAGATGTTTTGAAAATGGTGGCATCCTTTTCTCTGGGAGGAAATGCTTTTTTTTTTTTTTTTTTACCCTTCCAAGAACTGACTGTAAGGATGCAGATGATTGAATGTCATCTACCAGCGAAAAGAGGCTGAAAAGTGGAAGGAAAAAAAAAAACCCAAAAACCTTGACTTAGAGTAAAAGCATTCACATTCTCACAAGTGGGCAGAACATTTGTCAGGAATATTGAAAAGCTGCATTCTTTGATGTTGATTTTTTCTAGTTCATTCCTTTTTCTTTTTCTTTTTTTTTACACTCACATGTCAAACTTTTAAATGAATCATCACACATTGATCTGGCATAACATTTTCACTGCTGACAGGTAAAGTAAATAACACTGAATTTCTTCATTCTGACACCTGGGATGCAGTATATTAGGTAACTTAAAAATTAGCGATGGCGATGTGGTACGAGCAGGAGAGATAGATATCTGGAAGGATTTAAGAAAGACAGAAGGAACCTGCATTCAGTGCAAACACACAGGGAAAGAACTGAATATGACATCACAGAATGTGCACTCTGGTGCTTCAACATTAATAACCCTAATGAGGTGGATCAGTGAAGCAAACCAATACTTCCAGTTGGACACGTCAAACAAAAGCCAAACGCAGGGTGGTGCTGATTCTCCCTCACCACACTCCCTAATGACTTAGCTGTGCTGCGTAGTGCACGAGTGTTCTACATGGTCTGCTCCACTATTACCGGGCTCTAAAATGCTGTGATTAAACACCCATTCCACTACACCCCCTGTGTACACATCCTCACAAATGCCAGGACCAATCCATGTGCTGTTAAATCACTTTAATAGCTCCAATTTGGACACAACGTTTCTATTATAGGGGTAATTGCATGCTCAGCATTAACAAGCACGGAAAGGATAAATCGGCCTGTCCTTTTCTATAAATCCCCTGTTTCACACTTTAATAGAAAAGTTAAATGTATGTGTTGCTTTTTATATTCCTCACCATGCTCACTACACTCCTGTAAAGTGTTACTTGGCCCACTGATCGCTGGACCAAAACCTTGCAGGGGGCCTGTAACAATGCCATTTCTAAGGAATGCCTTACAAAGCTATTCAGCGGCGAGTCATCGGGTGGCTTTGAAGGTGTTGGACTATTAAAGATCTTGGCACTCAGTGCACTGGCAACACATAATTTTGCTAAATCAGGAATACCAAAGAATTAAGTTCTTGAGCTGGGCTTAGCAGGGTTAATTGATAGATTTTGTTTGTTTGGGGTTTTTTTTTGTACTCACATGACATACCCAGCTGGATTTAGTCTCCAGTCAATCTAACGGGCATGATTAGGTATATTTTAAGATTAAGTATATTTTCAAGCCTGAAGCAGATACATACATGCATTTGATTTAAAAAGTTACAATGTGATGGCTCTGTAGATCTCATTCATCCAGGAGATCATTGTTATCCCAGGTTTGATCTCTGTGGGCAACTGGATTTAAAGAACCTAACCAAGTTCAGTTGCTCACAGAGATCAAACCTTGGGTTCCATTGGGATATGCATATCTTTGATAATTCATTCACACGAGATTTTGCTACCAACAGGCAACATAAACAATGTTATGTGAGGCTACTTTTGCCTGAAACCTCTGCAGAGCTTTGGGAAAACAAAAACGAAAAGTGTGAAATAGAAGTTTATCAAGAGTCCCTCTTCCCCTCTGCCACTGTCCCAAAAATACAGATGTTCTAAGTATGTGTGGGGGAAAATAGAGAGCAAGAAGAGAACGAAAAGGAAACGACAGGATGGAATAAGAGGGTGAGAGGGGAGAATGCTGTGCCAGTGCTTCATCAAAAATTAATGCGCACCAAATTGGTACAGAGATCACGTAGAGAAGAAAAGAAAAAAAGCAAAACAAAACAAAACAAAACATGCACACAGTCTTGAGTCTCCAGTCCTTCCTCCCTGTTTTCTTTATCCTCACTCCTCCCTTGCACCAACACATGGCCTTTCTGATCAGGTGGCAGGGGGAGCTATGAGCTCTGACACCTTCGTGAGTTCACACAGAGTACCATGCCTCTAATTGCAGGAAGTTCCACCAGTGCAGCCGCTGTATATCTCCAGTGCTGCCCTAATTGCTGCATTTAAAATTCCTAATGTGGAGATGTGAGGCACGCTGTGCGTACTAATATGACACATTAGTGTTCTGGGAGAGAAAAGCCATTGTTTCTGACCGTGTCACCCATTTATTTGGCTGCCTCCTTTTTACGGGGATAAGACGGGAAAGAAAGAAGCTGCTGTTGCTTTTCAAAATCCTCTTCAATACATGTAAGGACATGCTGTTGTTACTTATCTGCATAAACATTACAGAGGTGGAATAAAAGGGTCGTAGTTGTTACACTTTCAAAACCCCCTTTACGTCTAGACCACACCATGACACATATGTTCTCTCAGTGCACTTCTAATCCTAATTCAATTTAAATAATGCAAATTAGGAACAATAATCCCATCGTTTACAAAGGTCTGCTTGTATTACATAGGAAAAAAATTACACTCAACTCCAAAGTTACTCAATGGTCAAAAAAAAGGGCTATATCTTCAAGCTCTGCACTGTAACGGATCAGAACTGATGAAGCATTTTGGATAGAAGGCGAAACGTTTTCCAAAAAGAAAATTGAAACGTCCAGATGAACACAGAATCTTTTCTCGGATAACTATGACCTGGATGACTGAGAACCTACACAGACATAGTGATCTAGAGCTACTCCTTAGTGTGTGTGTGTGTGTGGGTGTGTACTCTACCTGCAGCATTGATTTTGTGTAAACCTTTAGGAAGATTCCCCATCGCCGGTCTTGTTTGATCCAAGCTTCCACCACTGCAGGAAAACCAAAGGCCATGATCAGTGTGGTTAAAAAAAATATAAAAATATTAAATCTTATCATTTGCATAAATATGTCCAAAGATTTGACTGACTGTTTCCTAGTGAGGAGACCAGGTGGTGCAGATGGAGTTTCAGGCTTGTGAAAAGTACTATTAACAAATTAATCCCCTGTGGTTCTCCATCATTTCCTGTGAAATCTGACAATGTCTGTCAAACCTCTATCATGTTGGCCACACACGCTTCACACACCTAGCCCTTCATTCCCACCTCCGAGGTACATTCCTCCCACTTAACACCCCTAACGCACAGACGGAGAATTTGACACGAGTGAGCACATTAGGAGGAATAACTGGTAAAAGAACGTGAAGCCTCATCAAAGTAGTGGCATGCTAATAGCTGTGAGCTGTTACTATTCCTGCGAGTGGGTACAGGAGATGTGTCTGCATGACGCCTGACAGGTGTCTCAAATGTGTTTACGCCCGTGCGCGTTAGTGCGCGTGCGTATCGCGCAGAATACCATCCGTATTACAGAAAATAGGCCTGTTCCTTGGTAATTGGTTTGTTCAGAAGCCAGAAAGAAGCTCCCAGCAGTGAGAAGAAAACGTGTCCTGTCACGTTACTTGTTATAAGTGGGGACAAGGCTGAGAAGATACGGGACCTGCTCCGCGTGCACGTGGATGAAAAAGTTTCATCATCCTGAAGCATTTTATTCCAGTGTCTCCTGTTCATGTATGCTGGTAGCACTCGAGGCTGACACAGTATTTTCGACTGTTTCCAGTCTCTCCTTCCGCCGTAGTTTCCTTTAACCATGCGTCGTCAGTGGCCCAGCTATGAATTCTAGGCCTGAGGCACCTTGTGTCCACGGAAGCCCGCTTTCACATAAGTTGGCAGTAATAAAAGCAACTGAAAAGTGCATTTTATGTCAAATACATAGCATAAGCGGTAAGAAAAAAGCAATTAAGTAGTATCATAATGTTGTTGTTAAAGTAATAAGGAGAATGTTTACCGAGATAAGGCTAAAAATACATTATCTAAATGGAAGAGAATCATAAAAATCAGTAACATAAATTACCTATAAAATACCTTTCTATAGTGCAACAGTCTGTTGGAAAAGGAGGTCCTGGCACTAACATTGATATAAATATAATATAATAATATAATAATATAGTCATGTTCATGGAACATGAAAAGGAGGTCCTGGCACTCACACCCCCCCCCCAAAAAAAAAATAAAATAATAATATAGTCATGTTCATGGAACATGACTAAGAGCTCAAGGCAACGACCTCCACTCCAAACTCCCCAAATCCCAGGCCAATCAGGCAAATAATGCATGAGCTTCGGACCGAGCCTGAACGTCACTTTTTATTGAACGGCAGTCTATAATCTGGCGCCAGGTACCACATGAGAGGTGTTTTAAAGGAGATCTGTGTAGTAATACATATTGTTTTGCCCTTGCTGGTATATGCATTCAGAAAAGAGCAATATGTAATGAGAAATATGCAGCAGAAGGAAAAAAAAAAAATCCCTCTTACACCACCATCTGCCATTGAAAAGCTAAATGCTAGAATATCTCTTTATATCGGCAGCAGACTAAACTGGAAGGCCAACATCGAGGCTGTTTACAAAAGAGTGATGAGCAGACTCTGGGGTTTGTAGTCTGCTGGGGAGGCAGCACTGGAGCCGGCAACACCAACAGACTGAACAAACATGGGAAGGCCGAATCTGTGATTGGCTGTAAACTGGACACCATGGAAGCTGCGTTGGAGGCGAGGACGCTGAACAAACTACTGTCTATTGTGGATCACCCTGACCACCCTCTCTACTCCCTACTGGACCAACAGCTGAGCTCCTTCTCAAACAGACCCATTCAGCTCCGCTGCCACAAAGACAGACACAGGAAATCTTTCCTGCCCAGTGCAGTCACCCTTTTTTCAACACCACCGTACTTTTCAAGTTTTCACATTGCACATTTGTTTTTGTCGTTCCAAGTTGCGCATTTTTAATGCTCCCCATTTGCTCGTGTACGTTCCAGTTTCACGTCGCACATTTTTCACACATAGTCTTGTACACTAAGCTTTGCCTGTAATTTGCTGTAATTTGCCACACTGGTTTTTGCCCTTGCCCTCTTGCTGTGAATATTGCTGTGATTGTGTTGATGGTTGCGGCTGTAACAAGTGAATTTCCCTTGTCTGGGCTGAATAAAAGTATTTCTATTCAATTATTCTTTTTCATTTAGTTATCAATAATAGATTAGGAAGACAGATATTTGTGAACTCAGCCATCTTAAACCTAAAGATTTGGTTTTTTAAACTATTATGTTAAAATAGTTAGATATTATATGATAATCTAGGTGTGGTAAGAAACAAATGTCTGTAAATCTAAAACTGCACTGACCACTCATGTCAAACAGCCACCTAAACAGTCACCCAAAGAAAATTCCCTGACGCTTGGGATTGGTTGTATACCATTAAGCAAAGCTGATGATGTTAACGCGTGTGACCAAAATCATACTTGCATTCCATTTTGAGCAGTACATAATAAACAGAGCTACTTTCTTAAACCATTTAAAGAATTTTACACTCGTTTGAGCAGCCATGAACAGACGATTCGGAACAACGTGCAAGACTGAAGAGTGTGTCAGACAGAAATCTTCATAACAAGTTGCTGTAATTGATTAAGAGTGTCGGCATTGCTGGAAATGTGTACAACACTATGGATCAAATTGTGTAACACGAATAAACACGATTTTCTTCGGGTTTCTGTCCTGAATTTATCACAGCCTTTGTCATCTTGATGTTATTCTTTCTTTCAGGGTCAAATGATTTTGCATGCCCTTTGGCATTTCTTTATCTCATCCACACAGCCTGCGTTTCAACTCTTTCCTTTTTTTTTTTTTTTTAGTTCTCCTCATGTCTGTGTCAGAAGAAACCAAACCCTTTAAAGTACAGGGGAAAGACAGATAGTGAAAAGAGAACAGCAATAGATAGAAGGGCTCTGGTCGGGCCGTGAACCAGTAGCCTTCACATGAACCAGTTCCCTGGTGGCTGCTGCCCTTCTCCAGGCCAACTACCTGCTGGTGGAGGAGCAGATGTCTGAGTGGAGCATGGGCAGCATGAGTAATTGAATTCAGTCAGGGATTTAACATGTGAGGCGGATCAAGAGAGGTGGAGGAACGAGGGAGGTTCGTAGATGGGAGCAAAATGGAGGGGGGTAATGCCTGATAGGATATCCTGGTCCGTCTGCCTGTTGGTTTACAGTTCAAATCTGACAGAGAGCGCTGTGTGTGGCTGTGAGAATGGGGCTCTAACCTCCCTTTGCTCCCATCCTGTCAGCCAGAATACGCTGATAAGATCAGACCTGGGCATGACCCATCACATGCCAGCTCCTCATACTCCAACTGACCTCTGTTTGCCTCTCCAGCTCTCTCCCCCTCAACGCCGCCATTCATGCATCTCTGCTTCGCACCCACCGACAGCCACTCATCCCCTCTCCAGGTGTTCCTTTGTTCTTTTTCTCTCGCATCACCCCCCCCCACACACACACACCCCATCAGAGCTGCACATTTTCAACCATTTGTGCCTCATGTCGGCTCCACCTTCAAATCTATAGATGGAAATCTTACTGCCTGTGCCCTCCTCTCTCTGTCTTACATGTACACACAAACCCACACAGTTGCTAGTATTTGAGTTTTTTTCTTGATAGAGATAAATAATATGTTATCACTGGTGTAGCATTAAAATAAAGCATTTTTACAGAATAATTCTGATGAATTTAAAAATCTTTATTCTCTCCGAAAAAAGGCTGAGAACTAATCTCAGTGTGAATTGCCTCAAAAAAAACACTATTAATTAATCTGTACCTATTTTAGCTACATCTATAATTCCTTTTTTTATTAACTGTGCCATGTGTTACTGACCTAATGCTGGTCTTCCGGTCAGATTGGTGTTTGTGTCCATTCCTGGTGGGACACAGAGCTAAACGACCAAGGGCCGGCAGATAAGACAGCACCTGTCAGAGGCCGCAAACAGTCAGGACAAAACGGTGCATCTACACTGAGATTGTACAATAGAGCATCTTGATTGTTGAGACAAAACAGGCCCTGATGTTCTGCCATTGTGTTGTAGAAGAGGTACACCACACCCAGTTTTACGACACAACCATCATTATTACTATGTGTTAAGCCCTTTAACTGTTATAAGTTACCTGTCCCTTTCTATAATTACTGTATTTCCTGTGCTTGTGACAATGGGCCTCAATTATCAACCGTACGTACGGCAGAAAACTGTGTGCACAACTATTTTCACGCATGTCTTGGCATTTATCAACCTGGGCGTGAGCGTACGATTTGCTCAGATCTCACGTCAGGTCTGACATTGTGTATGCAAGTTAGAGTCACTGTGGACTCATGGCGCAGCGCAGCACAGCACAATCATTAAAAAATTGTAAAAATAACAATTAAACAAAGCTCAAAGGCAGACACATATTCCAAAAGGAACATGATAAAAAAAGGAATATTATTCAATAATAATAATAATAATAATAATAATATATGTATATCCTTTTTTTAGCAGAAGCATTCTGCATTCACCTCATTCATCATTCATAAAATATAACATGTTTTTCCTAAGAAATTCATGTTTGGGGTGTTTTTTGGTGTAATTATTTTTTCTGGCCTCCTTTAACACCAGTTTTCACGCTTCCAAAGACTCGAGGGGAACAACTTCCAGCTCAAAAAAAGTTTCAATTGTTTCTTCTCAAAGTTTTCTTCTCTTAACATTTGATTTCAGTGGGCGACGCTGTTAAACCATGAATATTTAAGGGCGGGAACGTGTTCATGACGATCCGTTTCAGCAGCTGCGTTTATCAGGACCCGCTGAGTCGTATGCTGGGGATTGGCTAAATACGAAATTTTCATTTTGTGTACCATGACTCCTGCACACAGATCTGTACATGTTCCTACGCAAGATTGATAAATGGGGCCCAGTGAGTCTGAAAAATTGCTGTTACTGGTGATTAACTAACAGGATCAACCGGCATGCTCACCATCTTCTTGAGAGAGAGGGCATCGTCTCCAACGGTCAACCCATTACTGCAGCAAAGGTTTGTGAACACGGCATCAGCGAGCACCAGCTTCAGTCTGGTGGAAGAGACCCTAAGGATGAGCTCTGCCAGAACCGCTGGAGACGTGTCTGCAGCATTCAAAAAAAAAAAAAAAAAAAGCTTAAATGAAGGAAATGCAAGCAGACTTTGTCAGAATGCTTTAAAAAGACGTCGAGTCTGACTAATTAGGAAGAATGGTGATGCAGAGTCTCCTCTCCCTTGCCTGATGAGCATTTCTATTCAGAATCTGAAGCTCCTCTTGCACCACAAAATCTTACATTAAAAAAAAATTAATGGACTGATTGATACCAATACTTCTGCTCCAGTTTAAATTTCCTGGAGGAAAAAACTCTAATTCAAATAACTTTAAATGTTGCGATAATAATACAACATGGCTTGGCAGTGATATCTTTACTTTGGCTAAAACTGATCAATTTCCATTTCTTATCCTTACCTTGGCTGATAATGGCAAATTGCTCTGCTAGGTGCTTCAGGCCCTTTTCCATCAGGCTGTGGTTCAGTTTATAGTGCTGCTGACACCAGAACTCCACCAACACAGACAGGAGGTCCAGCAGGATGTCAGCCAAATGCAGCTTCTGCTTGTCACTGCTCTGAGAATAGTCCTTCAGCAAACACGAACAGTACAGAGGTGACGTGGTCCGGTCAAAAATGCCTTACACCTCATCCCATAAAAACAACGCAAAGATACAAGTCAAAAAACAATTACCTCAGCAGCTGCCTGGACCAAAAACCGAGTTAGTTGCTTCACTGCTTGCGACATCAGTGTGGAACGCTCCCACACGGTCCAGAATGTTTCACACAGCAAAGTTCTTGAAGATGGCGGGTGAGGTGCTACTGACCTCGCAGGAAGCAAAAACCTCCTAAAACAGTCAGAGGTCAAAAAAAGACGAAAATTTAGTGTAGTGCACCTTTCTAACAGACCTATTCTAACAAAACAAATCTTAATAGCACAAAATCTGAACTTAGTTTACATTTGACAGATTTGTACTCAAAGATTTTGGAAAACTTACGATTTATGACCGCAAAATTAACAACAAACAATAAAACAGTGACTCATTCTATCTATGAAAAACTCCTTCACGGCACCAAATGAAAACTACAATATCTCCAACACCAGACACAGTTTGTTTTTACCAGTTGTTGACAGACTGGAATTCGCCCTGGAAGAGCTTGAGGAAAAACGCCAGGAGGTCCCTGTAAAACTGTAACAGGGCTGGAAGAGCAGGCCCAGGCATTAGGTGACAAGTGGAGTCACTGGACAAACAGTAACTGAAAGAAAATATAAGTCATGGAGGAGAAAATTAGAGATGACGCCACAACTTGTTTTACATTCTGATAGTTCATGTAGCTTAGAAATTACTGTGCCACAAAGCCTTATGAAATGTTGCTTTTACCTAATGGCTGTTTCCAGAAAAGACCACAGGCCCATCTTGCACTGAGGACACTGAAACACCTGTTTATAATATTTTTTCACCCGGGTGGGGGGCTGCCAGGGAGGATTGGTAAGAAGTATAACATGCAGGAACTGCTGGAGATTACTTAAGAACACAGACGTGGCATTTCCCTGTTACAAAATAAACAGACACAAATGCACATTAACACTATCTTTTCTCCATTTTGATAAGCACCACGTTTTGCATTGGCGTTTTAAATTTTGCAGTTCAGGTCCTACCTGCTGGGCATAGTCTAAAAGAGATGTCAGGAATGGTGCTGGAGGCAGCAGGCCAGGAAACACAGCAGATCGAAGTGTGTCCAAAGCTTCTGAGAAAAGCCCGCACTCCATCATACTACCAACATTCCTAAAATCTGGTTCACTTTCCTGCAGAAATAAAAGAATGATTGTGAAATGGAAAAGGTTTGTGGCAAGAGAAGACAACGCTGCGCTCAGAACAGCAGATAGGCAAAAGAGGGGAAAAAGAAAGGGCAGAGGGGTAACAGAAATAGGAAGCAAACCACAAGTTCCTGTGGGTCATTTGTCTGGCATTGGCAAATAGCACATGGATACAAAAAGGGTACAGTAAAGATACGCATGCACCTAGCAGAGAAATCTAAAAGAGATCCATGCAGGTGAGGCAAAGATTGGTCAGTGAAGGGTATTAATAATAGGCCTGCCAATCAAACTCTCAGATCAGCAGACGAGGGTGGAAAATCTGGTGACTGGTGTATGATATGGCCTTGTTTAAGATGTCATTTGAAGCTAAAACATCTGACATGGAAGAAAATTAAATGACCCGATCCTCCTGATGAAACACTTCATCTTAGAGTCCTACAATTTAGTGGGATATTGGACGTATCTACCTGTGAGTGTGGATAATATGGGTCATGGTATCTCTGAAAGTCAAGGAAGCACAGTCTTGGTAGAGCCTAAAACAAAAAAAAAAGCCCATAAATGATGAGGTTTATGTAAAAGAAGAAACTGGACATACGATTGCTCAGCAACAAGCTTCTTATCTTACAAAAAAGTCAAACTTTAGCCCTTTTCTGCACATGCACACACCTCCTGTTTGATGACATAGTCCTTCAGCTCTGCCTCTAACTTTGAAAAGTTGACGTCAACAAAACTGGCCTCTGTCCCAGCCGCACGATCATCTAAGATGTTAAATTTCATATCCACACATTTGCTCTGCAAAAGACATAAAACTTTAAATTGGAAAACGTATCTCCTAAATTTAAGAATATACACAGTACATACCATAAAAGCTG
>CAAE01014600.1:331828-356108 GCA_000180735.1 Tetraodon nigroviridis
CCTTTTCCTCCTGGCCTGACAGGTAAAAGCAGTCGTGGCACGTGTTGAGACTGCAATTTCATATGGTTCTTCTGCAAGCCAAGAACCATTTTTTACACTGTCCAACACGTAGTCTGGAGTGACTACCCACTTCCCTGTTTGGGAGAGAAGTGATAGCAGTCAGACGGACAGCTGCAAGATAATCAAAGCTAGTTTTGACAGTTTTTTGACAGTCAGTCATTTGTTACGAAATACCTGCAGCACAAGCCGCTAAAAACTTCTCACTGGGCAGAACTTTGCTAATAATGAGATGGGTGCATCCACGCTGGTAGGCCTGTAAGATTATCAACCAGGTTAAACATTTACTCCCCCTTTGAAATATTTAACAGTCAGCTACATGTGGTGCGATTCAAAGAGGCTGGCCATTAATTTCAGGTTTCCATTATTTAAAGGTTTCACCATTTACAGTGATTATCATTACTGCATAGTCTTAATATATGGTTTTCCCAAGATTTGAACTTACTGAGCCACCTATGTATTTTCCTCCCAGTTGCTTAATGCCATGGAGTAGAACTCTCTTTTTCTTACGGATCTTGATTCCAGAAATTTGGAAAATGTGGGTGCATATCGCATTCCTTGGAAGAAAAATAAGGCATTTACAGGCACTGATACGATTCATTCTTTTACGACGACAACAAAAGCTGCGACGACACCAACAGTAACAACGTTCATCTAAGCTTTTATGCTGTAATACATAACACATACACAGCGTTAAAATCAACAACTACTGTGAGATGTCGCACATTTGTCAACACAACAGGTTCATACCTCTTCCTATCCATTAACAGCTACGTTTTTCTCGCAGTGACGTAGCATGTGTCGTATGGCCAAAACGGCGTTTTAGTCAATAGATATAAGATAACATCCCCGAATTCAGGTAACTCTTTCGAATCAGTTTAATACCGGTGAACCGATTTCTAATGTTTTTTATTAATTTGCATGAACTGGAACAGTCATCACAAAACTCTAGTCTAGCGCCGGATTCCTAACCGCATGTGCGAATATTTAGGGTATTATGATACATTTTTAAGAATGTTTTCATTGGATACAAACAAGAGATGGATGACAAAATATTTTTTTTCACAAAAACCTAGGATATAAATATATATATTTGATTTACATGTTGAGTGTAATATTATCTAACTTTTTAAAATGTTACATGAATTTTAATATCAAATCAAGGACACCCCTTAACTACTGTTCACTTGGAATGTTCCGCTAAGCGGAAGTTTTTACTGAGTTACTTCCAGGTTGTTGTCACGGACGCTTTCTGTCCCCGGAAACCGTAAAAACAACAGAACTAGAAATGTCACATTTATTTAGGGCCGCGTCAGATCTATATCATTATGTATATATATTTATTTTTCAGTTTTAAACGTACAGATTGGCTGGGTTTTCGACGATACCGTTTGTAAACAAAATAATGCATTATACAGTACCCAATGAACGTTTGACGACAATACCAGCTTATCGGCGTAAACTGACTTCTATCGTGTTTATTAATTTCGTGTTTAGTATTTTCTGCTTAGTTTTGTTCAGTTGATCTTTCGCAGTTACATATAGCTTTCTGAAACAGACTTGCTCATTTCGTGGCTGCATGCTGACCATTTACCCGGCATCGCAAATGGATTAGCTTTCTTTCAGTTTGTGCAAGGTAAGACATTTATTTTAAAGTTACTGCATTTGCAAGTTAATGTAAGAAACGAAACATAAAATATCATTATTTGGTACGTTTTGTGGCAGTTGCTATGAAAGAACTATTTCTATACGATTCGGTAGGAGTCTGTCTGTCTGTCTGTCTGTCTGTCTGTCTGTCTGTCTATCCATCCATCCATCCATCCATCCATCCATTCATCCATCCTGCTTGTCACAACACGTTGCTGTGCAAACATAGGCCAGCTGCTTGGTTGCACTAAAAGAAGCCATGTTTTCTCCGAGCATCCATGAGGTCTTACGCCTTTTAAATGTATTTTGTTTCTGTTAAAGTAATGTTGAGCTGACACGCTCTATGTGACTGTGAAGTGGTGGCTGGGGACAATAAATAAATAAAATAAATATTTCAGGACAGAATCATTACTTCAAATTGGATGTGTGTTAGAATAGACATGTAGTGGGAGTGTGGTCATGACAGTAGTGCACCTGTACGCTCCTGCATGTCTCCATTTGTGTGTGTCTCAGAGACTGGACATGTTGCCTCTTCTGCAACACAGCAAAATAGTCAGGGAATCCTGTATTTGGTTTGTAAAGAACACATGATCACACTATTGTGATCAGCAGATATACTGTATAGTATAGTAAGATTTAAATTTTACAGTTACATATCAGGAAATCTGTAAACACATTTAAACTGGGCCTAACAAATGATATGCTAATAAACTACCTGGTCTATAAAATTACAATGCATTGTTGCTAATCCCTTGATTTAAAGTCTTCCTTTTCTCTCCGTCTAAGCCCCTTTCTCAGACACTGGTGCTAAGAGAGCGTGATGATGAGGGGAAACAAACAGTAAGACAGAAGGAAAAAGGGGAGAAATAATAAAGGACAAGCTTAACTGGTGGGCCTGTCAGCAGAAGAAAATAATATTTGTCCAGCTGGACAGGCCTCCCTTTGTGCAGGATAAATGAATGCTGAGCTTCCTGTCGGCCCTGTCAGAGAGAGTGGCACAGACGGTACACAGCAGCAGCAGAGAAGCGGAGCAGAGTGCAGGGAGCTGTTTGGGGTTTGACAGGGATTATTAAAATTAGAGCAGATGACGAGGAAAGGCGCGAGCGGGTGGAATGTGAGAAAGCCAAATTGACACAGACACTCTCCATTACCTTCCACTTGACTCTCAGCGATGATAATGTTGATACAGCAGACAATGGTGAGACCAGGCAACCATTGGTGCGGGTTTGCCTGTTAGCGCGACGTTTAAACACCACCCGGGTTGAGGTGCCGGCCCTTAGCTCCCGCAGAGACGTACGGAGATGGGTTGCTTATTTAAAACCTCAATTGAAAAAGCATCCCACATTTTCTTTATTTATTGGTATGAAGATTTTTTCTATCTTACTGTCATGTCAGATAGTGGAAGTGGTTAGAGGTGGAGGTAATGAATTTTGATAGAACTCCTCCTTCTGTAAATTAATTTCTGAGGAAACTGGAACTAATGATATGCTTGGTTTTTGTTTTTTTTTCAGATGCAATAGATTTATGCTTTCTAATAAGAATCGTGTTTCAGGAAATTTCAATTATAAGTCAGTTGCCTGTGCATGTGTATTTGTTTGTGCAACCAGAACGAGCACCTGTTGACAGACAGCCGTTATAATACACCTCTCCTGATCTAAATAGCTGATTTGATCCTGGCACCAGTGTTTCTTAGTGTTTTCTCTAATGAACTAGATACAGGTTGGATAAAGTTAATGTTGAAAGTGAAAATTAGGTTTCTCCTTCTCTCTGTTTCCTTGCAGGGCAGTATGGAATGGCAGGGGTGTTTTTCTGATGGACGTGAGCTGCAGGCTTCGAATGTTCCCTCTGGGTTGGAACCCGGATATTTCCGAGAAGACACAAAAGACAAACTCAATCCCAGTGCCAACAGGTCAGTAAAAGTAGGACAGCATGACATTCACATGTCTCGTACTTTCCCCATATTACGGTCACATTTCACATTTCAGTTTCATACACACACACACATGCACGCATGCATGCACTCACGCACACATGCACACACAAACACACACACACACACACACACACACACACACACACACACACACACACACACACACACACACACACACACACACACACACAACCTTGCATTATTAACATAGCTGCAAAATAAATAATAAGTGATATTTATTAGCCACTTAATTGGTCACCTTTATCAATGAATGGAACAATCTTATTTTTTTAATGAAAGAATAAACTGCATTTTTTTTTGCCACTCTTATTGACAATAGGAATATGGGTGAGAATTGATAATAAGAGTACAAGTATACTTATAAAAAAGAGACAGAGGTGGATGGAGAAGAGAAATCTATATTTCATCTCTTATTGTTTTTTGTGTTGTGTGGCTGTGGGCATATAATGGAGGACAAGGCTAAGTGTAGCAAGTGAACAAAGCCCCACTCTGGCACCATTAGTGTCTGGGACCCTACGCTTCGTCACTCTTTCTCTCTCACTGTCCCCTCCCCTTCTGTCTTTTTCTTCCCTTACTCCTAAATGGGAACATAATAATTGAAGATTCCACATCTTGAAACGAAAACCCTTGGGTAGGTAATTCAAGGCTTATTATCGAAGGCCAGGCCATTTTTCTGCTTTCTAAGCATTAAAGGGTTATTTTGTGTTCCTGCAGATGGGAGAGGGATAACCATTATGAGAACAAAGCATCCAGATAATAGAGAACGAGACTAAAAATAAGGCAATCCTACTCTGGCTATGGGGGACCATTGGTCAGTGCTTGTCATGATGTCGCCAACTCTCACACTACATCAAGACAGGCCTCGTACTGTCAGGCCATGGTCTCAACAAGGGTGGGCTGCAAAACGGCTACACCCCTCAAAGAAGTGACTTATCGGCATGTGGGACAAATTACAGAAATGGAGAAGACGGGAAGGGAAGTGGAGAGATGGAGTAGATGGAGCCAGGTCTATACTGTGCGGGACTTCTTGTTCAGTGGCTGGCCTAGTCCCAGTTCTCAGATGTCAGAGATCTGACTAAGAGCTGCTCCTAATTGTAAGAGATTAAGATAAACTGACAGCGAAGCTGGGTGCCCCAAATTGAAATGCTGTAATCCATCAGTTTTTATCTTTCGGGACAGGAGTGTGCTTCCCATTTGGGAGTGGTGGGCCACATGTGTTAAGTCAGGATATCAGTTGATCAGATCTGCGGTATTATTGGCTGGGCCATGGGCTCAGGGCACTGGATGGCAGACAAGTTGGGCCAGGATGGGATTGGTTTTCGGCTAGTTCTTTCAAGCTCATTCACTCTTTTCCCTCTTTGCAAAATGGACCCCTTTGATGAAGGAGATATTTAGTTCTCAGGTGGCTGTGTTGGCACAGACTTGAGCTTGGGATTATTTGAAAGGGATCTTCCTACTCTTATTGCCTTCAACCTCCCTCCTCCTGCAGGCAAGCGGAGCACAACAGACAGCCCTGCAGCAGCCCACCCACACTAAATTAATTCTGACAAGGAACTTAAGATAACGTCAAAGCGCTGACTAATCGCGGGATTGAGTTTCTGTAAATCAGGGAGCTGTGAAATGTGCCATCATATCTAATAAAAGAGCCCTGGTTGTTCCCCTTCTCTCTCAGCTGTGAAGAAGGTTGGTTAAGGTGTCAAACTACCCTGGTCTGAAAAAAAAAAAAAAATCAGAGTTTGTGTGTGTGTGTGTGTGTGTGTGTGTGTGTTTTCTTACTTATCACACAGTAAGTAACAAAATACGGACATTTTTGGAAAGTGAGGACATGTTGGTCCTTATAATGTCAAAGACCTGTTAGAATTGAGCTAAGGTAAAGATTAAGGTTGGGTCAGGGGGTTGGTTAAGATGGTTAGGGGTGTGTGTGTGTGTGTGTGTGTGTGAGAGAGAGAGAGAGAGAGAGAGAGAGAGAGAGATGTTTGACATGTTTGTAGAGAGGCCCCCAAATTCTCAATTCTAGCATCCTTTGTTGTGTTTTACTCTTCCCGCTTTGCTTTTACACATTTACTCATTGTTGTCCTTGTAAGAAAGCTGAATGGTTTTATTCGGCTTGACTACTCCGTATCCTCCCCATTTTAACCTACCTCTACTCTCATTTTCTCTGTCTTTTTCCTTGATCTCTGAGCTGCTGCCAGTAGAAGTCATTAGATTTGGAGCTAATCCTGCCAAGTTGATTAGACTGCAGGTAGCTCTCACGCCAGCAGGCTAAAGGTCGCCACATTGTGGAGATCTGGATGGACTTCTTGACACAGGCCATCCACTTTGACTTTATGACTTAGAGCACAAGACCATAAGGAGGGGTAATTGAAAGGCGAAAGTAAAGAAAAGAACATTGGAAAAGTAAGAGCTTTAGGGAGAATGTGAAGAAAGAAGGGGAAATGGAGAGAGGGAAAACTGTAAATGTAAGGTTCGGCGATGTGTCAAGGATAGCAAGTGCTGATGCTGCTGTTAGAGAACAGTGTTTTGTTGAGTGAAGGCTAAAGACAATTTATAGAAAGCGCAAAACATAAAAAAGTTTTTTTCTTACAGTGTGAATCTATGGCTTCATGCATGAGTTAAGTCAGCAATAGCAATTCATCCGCATCTCAGAGAAAAACCACCAGGTTGGTATTTTGACAGGACTCAATGTATAGTCCCAGATTTTAATGAACCTCAAAGCTTGAGAGTGAAACACAGAGCGCAGATGGAATCCCATTGGAAATCTGCTGTCCATTGGAAGTCCTGGGGTGGAGCCCAGAATGAAAATGTATGTTTCTAACATGCTATAAACACACACACATATAATGCTTAGTACTGCTGGTGAATACACCTTTACTGCAGAAAATGGCATATTACACATATAATATTCTTTAGGAAAGGTCATACCTTGGCAGTCATTCCCAAAATTCTACTCTTACATATTTTATCTTCTTTGGATTATTTTTTAATAAAAGTGCCCTTCTTTTAAGAAAAAGAACATTTTGTTTCCCTAGAGAAAGGAATGTCGAAAGGGTTATCCACTCAAAACACCAACTCAGAGTGTGTTCTGTTGTTTAAAGTGATGTTAAAGAAAAATTAAAGGGAGATTAACAGTTTAAGACGGAGAGAATGACAGTGTCCAACCTGGAGGAAATTAATTTCTAAGTCTAGTTTTTTAATGTTCTGCCATTGTAAAACGTCTGGTTGTGTTCGAGACCCTGGCAGTTTATAAAACTAAGGTGGGGCCGTAAACTGTTAAATGGGCAAATGGTGCATTGGCTGTACCATGCATCGTGACAAACACACATTATGTGGACATTGTTTAGACTTTAATTTTTATCTCACTGAGGCTCTAGAATCCTTTGTGAATAAGTAACTGTTACCAAAAGATACATTCTGGATCAATCATGTGTGTGTGTTTTGTGTTTTGACAGCTAAATAATTGTAATAAATGCTCATAAAATGTTTTCATTATGATGCATAAATAAATTGTGTTTAATTGATTGATTGATGCATTCATTCCACCCTAGAACAACATGTTTAATAATGCATGTGCGTAAGTCAACACACACACACACGCGCGCGCGCGCACACGCACAGGTACACACACTTGTTTAAAGACAGACACACATGGCCGGGTATATATACATTGATTTGCATGGGAATGACTAAATGTGTTAAACCCAAACATGTCACTGCTAATCTGTCATATTAAAGAAGAAACAGAATAGCTGATGCAGCCAGTTAAAGTCCAATGAGATGTGTGTTCATGTATGCGTGTGGACATATGCGTTTACGTCTCAGAGTGGAAAGTGAGAAGATATTGGATGACAGGAGGTGTGTGTCTGAGATGCCTGCCGATGCCTGTAATGAAGCTTCATGCCAAATGCCCAACACTGACTATTACAAACTCCTGCACTGACACCTGCGTTCATTACTGCTGATGTTTTAGTCCGCGCAGACATCAAATTATAGCAAGTGAGAACCAATACTGCCTAGAAGTGCATCCTAGAAATGCATTATGCATTTTTTATGTATTGATTTTGTCTTGATGTTTCGGCAGCCTTTATGTTTAAATAATCGTAAACAATTAAATGGCACATTTTACCTTATGAGTAAACAATTACCAATCTTTTCACTTTTACTGACCTCTTTTTTTCCTCCTGATTGCACCAGAAATGTTTTAATGAAACTTTTTTATAGTTCCTAGAGCACCTACTGATGTGCGTCATCCTTCCTTTAAGCAGTGAACAGACTTTAAAGGAGCTCCAGGCCAAGGTGTGCGACTCCCACGCGTCAAGTCTCACCGACTGTCTGCAGTGGTTCAACCCCAGAAGACACAGCAGCCTCCGGGCTGTTTCCACAGGACTCCAAGAACTTACAGACTTCTTTGAAGCTTTGGTAATGCACCAGGTTGACGATGATAATGGGTAAAGAAGATGGTGATAAAAAAAATGTATATTTGATATAGGAATGATAATAGCATTTTATCTATTATAAAAGGAAAAGATCTGAAAGATTGATTACCTGATCACTCTACTATTAGTTGTGTCTTTCACTGCACAGACATTGAGATATTTAAAGCTGTTTGTGTTATCAGGATATCCAGATGTTTATACACTGGTCTCATAAGTGCTGAATGAGGAATAGTATTTCATAATCGCCCCCACTGCTTTGACCTTTGATTCTTTACCATGCTGTAAAAGTTTCTCTCTATTTCTGCAGCAACAGTACCTGAGATCCGAAGAGGAGGGGAAAGAGGAAGCCACTCTGCAGCTGCTGCTGAATGTGTCCACTCAGTGTGGAGTCTGCTTTCCTTGTAACTCACCTCTCTCATCCATCCCCTTAGTGCACACAGTCAAAGATGACACCTTGTTAGAGGTAGTTACTCTATTTATCTGGTTTTATTTCATCACCTATCATAATCTATAGCTTGTTAATGACCGAGTTCAAACAACGCGTTTTAATGCCCGTCCATTGGGCACCCATATTCTGTAGTAATAAAAATATATAGCCATAGGTCTTCCTTCCTATAAAAGTAACAAAAGAACATTACAATATAGCTTCATCTGTTAACTGCTGAAAAGCTGTCACTGTCCTTCAGATCCAAGAGGTGTGGGATGATATCCGTCTCTTGCTACGACGCCACCTCCTCATGCGGCTGTCAGCCCAAGGCCCTCCTATGTCCACCGCTGAACGAGTTAGCCGCTTGCAGCAACTATTCTTCCTTTACCCTCAGTCTGAGGCGCTCACACATTACCAGGTAAGGGAAAATATGCAGAGAAGAAAATAGACAGTATACCAAAGTTTTAAAATGATTTCATTTGTTTTCTATATTCCAGCGTCTGAGATCCCAGTCTGTGTTGAATCTTCTCTCTGCCTTGAGTACCATCCCAGGCGGTGAGACTGGCTTTGACAAACTGGCAGCAGGCTTCCATTCTGTTGCACCAGTTCTGACCCAGACCCTCATGGATGAGCTCAATACCCTCTCGAGACTGGTAGAACCACGCACTGTGCTGGGTTTTCTCAGTGCGGCCTACCTCAGTATCGTAGCTCAAGAGTTGACCTCCTTGATGGAGAAAGAATGTGAGATGGCCTTGAGGGACAACACAAGCAGCTACAAGGTTAAAAAATATTTAACCAAGTGTCACAGAACTGTAGGTAGGTGTCTTATTTTAAAAATACGTATTTTCTGTTGTTGCTTAGGTCCACAACTTTTATCTCTTTTCCAGTCTTTGTTTTACCCAGTAAAAGTGTTTCCTTTTTGGTGGCCATTGACCTGTAGCTCTAATAGTAAATATTATTAGATAAACTCCATTCTAGTGGCACAAATGTAGGCAGCATCACTGTAATAAAACAGCCAGTGATGTTATACAGTGTGACAAGCAAAGAGCCCGGAACCTCATGCGCCATGTCACTTTTGATTCTTAACTTCTCCCTATATTTTCTTTGTCTGCTTTATTTTGGCCTATTTACAGTTGCTGAGGGCAAAGCTTCACAACAAGGGAAAAAGAAAAAAAAAAAAAAACCCCAAAAAAACAACCAAATAAAATGCAAACTGTGAGAGCTATTGTTTACTTTTTTTATAAAAATGGTGCACATGTCAGCTTCCCCGAGGAATGGGGGTAGAGTACTTTTACATCTGCCATTCTTCGATAAATACACACACCAGCCTTTTGTCTTTTCCTCCCCATCTCCTTCGTTCCAACGTTTCTTCGCGCTCCCTTTCTGGTTTTTACTTTGCCTCTCCTTAAATGTGAGATGAGAGGAGGCAGCCGGGATAATTGGCCATGCGTCAGTTGGGTTGTTTGATCACGTAACGCGGCTGAGGCTACACACCTACGTGCCGCTCAACAAACCGTCAAATGTAGCACCGGAGGCAGAACACGGCTCCAAAGGGAGCAGGGGGACCTGTGCTGTGTAATGATGGTAAAATGGAGCACTTTTGCCTTGGTTTGTGTGTATGTGTGTGTGTCTGCGTGTTTGTGTGATGTATATCAGCAGCATCACATTGTTGAGGGCTACACCTGGGATTACGTTTTAGTGTTATTTGTGTATTGGTTCTGACAACCACCCAAAACACAGTTCATGGACCCACTTTTTTTTTTTTTACTACCCTAATGCTCGTGGCTCCTTAGAGCCAAAGCTTTAAGATTAATGCATAATCTGATTTCACACTTTACTGTCTACTGTATGCTAGACCCTTAATTGTCAAGACGATTATGACAAAACCAATTCTTCTTTTCATAAGCATGCAATGACTTCTTAGATCTTTCCTTCCCTGCTGTGTTATTGTTTTTTTTTCCTTTTTTTTTTTCCTTTTCTGCAGCGTAGAGGCAGGCGGTAGGTATATTTTGATAAGAGCCATGCCTGAGAGAATTTGCAGGCTCCCAGGGGAGCAGGGCTGTCTGTAGCATCAGCCACTGTCAAACCGCTGAACCATTTAACAGCGCTCGCGGCAAGATCTGCCTCCTTTTTTAACCCCACCAGCTCACAGGTAGGCACTGACATGGTACCTAGGCAGATGTGAAGGGTTTTTTCCCCCCTCTTCTTTCCATCTCTCCAGCGTCCACTTCCCCTTCATTTTTTTTCCCTTGTCCTATTTTCCTGCAGTTTTCCAGGTGTAATGGGGTGAGCAGTAAGGCTGGGGAGTGGGGTAGACAGGTTGGCTGGTCAGGAACAATAAAAGCTTTAAACCTTACTAGCACACCTCACTAAGTCTGCAGGGGAGGACTGGATAATGTATGATATGTACTTTTTTCCCAGTTGCATCAGGTGTATGCTTGATGGAACAAAGTTTTGTAAACTACTATGTATTTTCCAGCATTATTAGTTTTCAGAGTAGAAATGCATATTTCTTAAATTTTTAAAAGGGCTGTTCAGTGGTTAAAACTTGGTGTGAAAGGTTGGGCTTAAAATTAGGTTTAGATTAGAGCAGGGGTGGGCAATTATGTGGCCTGAAGGGCCACATTAGGTTCTAGATATTGATGAAGGGGCCGGCCCCCAAATGAGGATGGGAGGGTAACTTAAAATCATGCTTGATGGACTATTAGCCGAGAGAATAGTTTGAAGACCCCTGTAAATTGGTCCAACTAGAGATGGAGAATTAAGATCCAGATGACGTTTGGCCCCATTTTATTGAGAAGACATGCTAGCATGCTAGGTGAGGAGGGGGTTGAACTTCTTTCTAACCAGTCAAGCTGACAACCTTCCTAATTTGGCTTTGGAAAAAACTGTTATAAAGGCCAGATTAAACAGCTCATCGGGCCACATGTGGCCCCCGGGCCTTAGTTTGCCCACCTCTGGATTAGAGGATTACTTGTGATGATAAGGGGCTGGTGAAACATTATGTCTATGAGAGTTCTCATAAAGATAGAAATAAGTGTGTGTGTGTGTGTGTGTGTGTGTGTGTGTGTGTGTGTGTGTGTCATATCCTAAAAGAGAGAGCGAAGAAAGAGAGTGTTGCCACATTTAGAAAACCACAAGATTAAAAGTATTTTCATTAAAAGCATTCCCCTTTAATATATTGTTACATTTCCATGATGGTGTCAGTATTCATATGTATGCATTAATTTTTTTTTCTAGGACATCAAAAACGTCAGTCTTAACTCTTTCTGCATGCACGCATGCAATATGATCTCCAACAAGGCTGAGGTTGTCGTTCTGCCCTGGTCTCTTAGCAGCAATTTGAATTTCACTTCCTCTAATTTTTTGATACGATGCAGCTGGTAGTTCCACTATAAAAAAAAAAAAAAAAGAACAGTAAGAACATGTATAGCAAGCACATTCACCCCTTACCACCACCCCAATCCACCCCCTCAGCCTTTCTGGCTCTTTGATTTTTTTTTTTTTTTTTTTTCTTTCTCCAAGACAGCGCAGCAGCCTATTCAGCAGGGACAGAGTTTTTGTAGTGACGAGAGATAGCTTGGCTGCAACTCTGACTGACACTGGAGATGCTTATGGGGATTGAGGCTACTTGGGAATGGTGTTTGTTAATATTTATTAAGAGCATCTACTCACTAGATCATATCTCTGGCTGAATTTATACACACTGTCAGCAAGGGACGTGCACCCGCATTTTGCTGTGTGATTATGGGCTAGGAAAGCGGGTGTGTGCCTATCCTTGTACACTTGGGTGTGCAAGTCTATTGTTTATTGTTTAATGTTGATTGTGACACTTTTTAGTTTTGTCTTTTATGAAGAAGCTTCATTTAAAAAAAAAGTTTGAGGAATTTGTTATTTTTACCCTGTTAGAAGATTTGGGTTATCACTTTCTGTTTGTGTTTATGTGACTCTCTGTTATTTTCTCTAAATCATGGCTACAATGAAATCGCACAGGGAAAAAATATGTTTCGTGGCCCTCGAGAATGCGTATTATGTTTTCCATTTATTTTTTCCATCTTCTATGGAGTAGCCACAATGGCTTTTGTGTATCTTCTTGAAAAGCTCAAGGATATGAACATTTTCTTGGCACCTTCTATTGAGAAAGCTTGGACAAAAAAAAAAAAAAAAAAAAAAAAGGCTGGCTTGTTGAGAGCAGCATGTGCAAAGTGATGAAGGGTCAGTGTGATTTGCCGAGAGCTTCAAAACAATGATGGGAACAAGGGCACTACACAAGTGGCTTTTAATGAAATGTCCCTATCAACGCAAGACATTCTTCTGTGGTCTCAATTCAAGCTGCTCAGTTTAAATATGCAGCCAGAAAAAAAAAAAAAGCAATATCTGGCTTTGACTAAAATGTTTGCTGCATTAAGGTTTAAAAACAATGATGGAGATGGGACAGAAAAAAAAAAAGTCAACCATCAAAACCATTTATAAACTTGTCTACCCAATTGAGATGTCATACTTTAATATATTTTTTCCTCTGTGAAGGGCAGATGACCCCTGCTGTGGTTTGATTGGACAGCACCAAAGGAAAAGGCCACAAGAGATATTAGGGTGTGTGTGTGTGTGTGTGTGCGTGCGTGCATGTGTGTGTGTGTTTGTATGTGTCAGAGAGACTTACACAGGAGGCTTCCCATAATAATGCTGTCTTAGTGAGCAGTGGGCCACAACTGACGAAGAGGACCCCGGCTGTCACATGGCATCCTGGGCGGTCCACAGTGGCCCGTAGCCAGTTTTTTGAAACATACCTACAGTGTATAGGCTCCAAGACAGCATTTTAAACAGAAAGGGAGACATAAACAAACAAACAGAAAAGCACCAGTAGAGTTGTGGAAAAAGAGGCACTATGGTCAATGGAAGGCACAGATTTTTTAAAAAGCTAAAATATCCCAAATTATTCATGTCACTTTGCATGCAAGAGACAGTTAATAGTCAGGTAGTCAGATTGTTCCCATGCACTTAAGTGCAGCTACAGCCAAAGCTTTACTGGGCCATTTATTGGGGCTGCCTAGCTGATCTTGTCTCTTATGATAAGGTTGATTTAATTTATTGGTTAAAGATGAGTTGAACCGGCTACAAATGTGCACCTTTGATCATTCTGGTCCTTATCTTGGGTAGTCTGTTGTGACCTAGACCAAACAATCAGCGAGCCAATCAACTTTCAATTAAACTAAACTGCCTTAAAGAGACCCTCCTCCTGTTGTCATTAAAACATAACAATGCTGAGGCCAGTTGCAATGTGTGAGGAAAAACAGACTGAATTTACAGTAAAGGGGGACAGAATGAGAGCAAAATAACAAAATGAGAGTTGGAGGATGAAAGAGCTATAGATGCCACGCTAGCGAGAAATTAAATTTGTGGCTAAATTATTGCATGATTGCACATTCCCAATAGATGGGGGCATCATTTGGTAGAAAGTGTCTAATAATTGCTTTTCGGCCATGTCAGACACATGCAATTCCCCCTACTAATGGCTCTGTTTGGAAGAACTGGGCCTCCTGGGTCAGAGAAGGACAGAAACTAGCCAGACGCAAAACCCAGCCTAACACCCCGCCTGCCTCCCATTCAGATAAATGAAGGAATGGGAGATAAAGAGAGACACAGAGAAGGGGAGAGATGGCAAGAGGTAGAGTGTGCATGTGAGGGAACAAATGAAGTGGCAATAAGTGCAGCCAAAGGGGAAATGCTCTTCACCGTGAGTTTAATACATCAGTCTGGGGATTTGGCAGCCCGCCACACAGCAATTGTTTACCTTTTTGCTCACTGGCTGCATCTGTTCTGTTTTGTAAACGGCACTAAACTATTCGCCCGTAAACACCGGAATCAATAACAACTGCTAAGGGAATTCCCTTATCCTGCCCCTCCCTCTCTTCTCCATGTTTTCATCCCTAACCACCACCTTTTTCTTTTCCTCTAGATCTCCTCCTCTCTTCCCTCTTTCCATTCCCTGCCCGTCAAGTGTGTGTGTGTGTGTGTGTGTGTGTGTGTGTGTGTGTGATAGAAAGAGAGAGAGAGAAAGAGGAAAAGGGAACAGAGTGGAGCTGATGGTAAAACCCACAGGAGAGACAGATGAGAAGACTGATGGCTCGCCAAAAATACCTGCTCCATTTCATTATTTCTTTTTTTTTTTTTCTGTAAGTGTTACACTGTTGTCATTGTAAAAAAGCTACAAAGTGAAACTGGCCACCGTAGACTTAAGTTTAGTCTTCAGACATTTTCTACAGTGCTCCTGCTCAGTGCTTTCCATTCACACTCGTACGCGCAGAGTTTTACCTGACATACACTTGTTTGCTTTATGGACTTACTACAACAAATGGGTATTTGTGTTTATGTTTATCATTTCCCTTTAATATTGGTTGGCTTTCTTTATGTTTAGATAAGCCTCTTCCGCATTCCACACACACGGGAGGACTTATTTCATTTTCTGAGTGATTTCAGTAGCAGTTCTCCCTTATTGATTCTTAGTACACTGGCCTTTGGTTGAACTCCTCTGCCTGCTATGGTGCCCTTCCACATTGTGTTCTATGAGACATGCCATGCACTCTGCTATATGTCACACCTGGGTGCTTTTAAGCACACCCTCTCCATCAACTGCCTATGAGAGCCTTCATTTGGCCTCACTGTTGTGACAAAGGTATAATGAGGTTTAGATGGCTGTGTACTAGACCGCTATGGCCACAGGCCTATTTGGCTAAGAAGAAGACTATAAATACCTATATAGCCTGGGTGCCAGAGCTTATTGACGGGGCTGGGGCATAGCATCACTAACCATCAAGGTCATGTGCGTTTAATACTTAGAGTGTGACTTAGCGAGCTAGTGAAACTATTATAGGTCACATGTTGAACCAATGAATTGAATATATGGTCATGTGTTAGAGAGAGGTGAAGCTCAAGATGAAGTGGTGGTTAATGGGTGCATTGCTCCATCACAGGGTGGGATGGTGATGGTCTGCATGTGTGTGTGTGTGTGTGTGTGCGCGCGTGTGTGTCTGTGTATGTGTGTTATACAAGCCGTTAGGAGAAAGACACACACTAAATAATTACACAAGTATTCACATGTGTATTTGGACACATTGGCACATAAATACATTATGCGTTTGGATTTGTTAACACAAATATACTTGAGGTCACAATCGACACAGTGTGGGCATCGTGTGGTAATCATCCCACAAGACTGACATGTGCAAATGTGTTTTTTCCGCAAATGAAGTTACTCATAATGGCCTGAGTTGCAGGCGCCCAAATGCACATGTGTATGCCCTACAGCCACCAACACACATCTTATCAGCCCATACTCGTAAACACTCATGTAAGTGTACACAAGTGCCAACACACAGAGTGAATCCAGCCTCGTGCTTGATTAAGCCGAGCCTCCTCGGGGACAATATGTTGTCATATTGTCAGATTTTGTTTAACAATACAGCAAAATTACATTAAGATCTTGAGGCAATAATATTACAATTACTGGAAAAAGCCTTCCCCCTTCCTAACACTCAATCATCTCTATGCTTTCAGAATCAGGGCTAATACTGAGTTCATCCATTCCCAAATGCTTTTGCAGCAGAGGAACTCATTTAAGCGGACACACAAAAGTATTTGTGCATGTGTCTAGGAGTATGGCAACGCATCTACCAGCCGCCCATTCTCTGGCTTAATGCGGAACATCCCCTGGGTGATGGCTTTGGCAGCCTCCAAAATGGGAAATCCATATTTGCCGAGGGGGTCATCGGCGGGTTAGGGGAGAAAAAGTTTTGTGCCGAGAGACGAGGATATGCATGTGTGACTTCTCGGGAGCAAAGTTTTGCATATTTTTCCACAGCCTCTTTGTTTGCGATGTGCAGTGGGAAAAACATGAATGGGTCGATATTTATAAGAGGTGCTGGCAAGACTTGAGGCGGGATTGTTTTTCTGATGAGTACATGTGGGTCAGGAGGTGTGGTAGCAAACCCGTTTCTATGGAAAAAAACCCCACAGTGCTCATGAATACAAACCTGCCTTTATTAGCCTTTCAGTCGTAAGTACATTCTCTACTCCATCTTCACAGGGCCAGCGGTGTGTCTCGTGAAAAACCGAAGCTTCAGTTTGACATCTCACCAGCTGAGGGCGTTAACACAGCTGGCCTGCACCCTGCTGGGATTTGAGAGGACTGTGAGGGAGCTGGTGATGAATGTGACTTTTGTTGATTTTACAAGGGAGACTCCTGGTGTAAAAGGTACAATTTATTCATTCTTTTATATTACGTGTAATTGTATTGAATTGTTTATCTAATCGCTGAGGTCAGCTGAAGAAACTTCAAAAGTTGTTTAACTTTTATGATGGTCTATCACACATTCATAAATAAAAGATTTAAAATTCATAATTTTTTAAGGTCCAACAGGAATTAAAAAGCAGGATTTTAGACATGAGGTTCAGAAAAAATTATATGAATGAAATTCATGTGTCTGTGCTACTCGTCTCTAGAACAACTTACACTACTTCAAACACACATATGCACTTATTTTAGGCAAATTCCCAGTTTGTGTCTGCAAAATGATATCTCAGTATAGAATTATCATTGCCATTTTTTTTTAAATTCCCGGTGGTTTTTCTCTGTGCCCTTTGAACTGCAACTGCAGTGATGTTAAATTAAAACTTGATGCCTATCCATAAAGGTTACATTTACAAAAACAAGACTTGCAGAAAGGCTCAGTTTACAGAGAAGTAAACAGCCTTTAAAGGGCAGTTATCCAAATCATTAATTCCAGGCAATCAAATGGCTTAATTACTAGAAATTCATCAGATGGGCTTAAAGGTCAAAAAGTGATGCGCTTGCTGCTTCCTCCTTCTTTCATTCCATGTGGTCTTGTTCGGCTAAATTGCCTCGCCTGGGGTCTTACTCTTCCCCTCCTGATTAAGAAACTGTGTCCTTGATGTTCCTGCTTTTAATTGCAAACCCACTCAACATCCTGTGTGCTGGTCTCTCCCCTCCTACACTCCCCCATTTCCCCCTGTGGAATTATTCCATATATAGATGATGCTATCAGGGTTCAAATCAAATGCAAGCCCCAAAGTCAGACTCCTAAACCCATCACTATTAACATTTACTGTTTTTTTTTTTTCTCCATCAGAGGGATTTACAGTTATACTGTACTCTGATCCTTGTTCCTCATTGAGGGCTGAAATGAGTATGACCCTGTATCTGGCTCCATAAATGCTTTTAACTCAATGAACTTTGCATCTAGTCCAGCATTTATGATATAATGTTATACAGTATAGAATGTCTGTTATGGAAATATTGCATTTCTGCTAAATTATGCAGCACATTCAGGCTAACAACAGATTTCAGCATATCTCGCCAAGCTCAATATCTTTGTTGGTCCCCGATGGTTATGCATGATTACTTACAGTTACTCTATGTTTGAGGGTTTGAACAGAATACTGTTTACATTAAATAATTTATCATTCTTCTAGGTTTGCTCGAAAAGCATAGACAGAATTCCCAGATAAACACAGACGCCAACAAAACAACAGAACTACAACCTCTACACATTCCAGAGGTAAAAAATGCCGTGTTTCTGTATAGGAACCTATACAAAGCAGTCTCTTCAGCAAATTCAGATATTTGTTATTGCTTTACTTTTTTTTTTATCTTTAGATGCAGCTTTTGGAGTTTGATTGGAGGTCAGCATTCAGAGGGCTGGCCCCTCACATGGCACACTGTGTGAAAGTGGTGCTGGATGATGCTTGTGCCAAGAGTCTACAACAGGAGGAGGCCTTTCATTCGTCGGGACATACTACCATCACTCTAAGTCCTGTTCCTGAGCGCATATCCTTAAACCAGGGAGGAGATTGCTTTGGCACATACTCGGAGAGGGATATTCCCAAGAAAATAGCAAAGGTACAGAGAAGAGAACAGAGTGGCAGGATGTGCATATGGTCCTGTCTATGGGGGTCATCTTCTCTCAGTAAAATAACATCTGTGTGGTGTCAGTTCCCTGTGGAGGGGAGATTTCCCATCTTATGGTTTGTATATTTTTGCTCCTCTGGCTTATTTTTATTGCTGGTTCAAGATTAAATTTATACTGTGTTTCGACTGATAAATGGTCTTATACTAAAGGAGAGAGGGATGTGCTGTTGAAAGTGAAATACTACTGGTGTATGGCACTAGATTTGTTATAAAAAATATATGAATACAACTAAATTATAGAGAAATAATAAAAATTCAAGTAAAAAGCTTTGCCAGAGAGGTGAGAGCAGCCAGGTGAAACACGCCCTTTGAGTCCTTCAAACATACACAGACTGGACAGACATTTAGACTGTACTGTGATGATTCCATTTCTTTCATGTGTGATGCTTTGCTGCCCAGAATGCACCTAAAACCAGAAGTGAAATAATTCCTAAAAATGTAGTGGTCGAGTTTAAGTGAGCAAAAATGCTTCAGTTCTGTCATTTTTAATACAAAAGCACAATTTACTGTACAAACAGTGCACAGCGCTCACACTAATTTAGAAAAACTGATTGCAAGTAATCAACTATTGAGGCAGCTCAAAATTTATCTATAAAGCAGTGTTTGAAATTGTACATTTTGTCAGCAATTTGTGAAAATTGTATTAAATCTATAACTTTTTATAACATATTTAATGAAACAGAATAGTGTATATTTATATTCCCAAAAAATGGGTAGATAATACAGGGGTTTTTTTTTTTTTTGGTTATGCTATTTATTTGTGCATCATCTGTTTTCACACGGTGTCCATGACTTTTGGAAATTAGGATTGAGCACAATTACTCTAATTATATTTCTTAGTTTGTAGAAAACTATAAATGTGTTAACCTTTGTAATAGCTCCAAGCCAGCTAGTATGTGTTTTTATCAAACAATCCCCTGCCCCTGTTCCTTTCATCCTTCTTTATAGCTACGTTGCTGAACAATGCGGGTTTACACCCACCACCAAGGCCCAGAGAGATTAGTGGGTTTTGTAACCCAAGCAGACAGCCTTCTATAATGGAGAGCCCAAATGATTTGGGCCTGACACAGTTGACAGCCTGGATCAAAAAGGGCCTTGGGAAGAGTCATCAGTATTACCTGAGTGGAAGTCTCAGAGGACAAAAGAGACGAGGGAAACCAAGAACCAGTATAGCTGATATTATGATGCCTAGATGGTGTAAGGGTGTTGAATGGGGTAAAGTATAGTCTACACAGATGATAGAAGGGGTTTATCACAAAGGTAGAGAGTCTAGGATAAAGAAGGGACAGTGTGAGTGAAGGAATTAGAGGAAAGGGCCTCGAAACGGCAGTAAGATGTGGAGTCGATGCCAGAGATTGACTTTTCTTCAGTAAGAACACGAGTGGCCGATATGAGACCGGGCTTAGTTTCAGACACTACGGAGCTTTATTGGTGTTGGCACCTGTCATGTTATACACTTCCACTAAACCTCTATACCTTCTCACCTTTTCTGTCTTTAGTCTCAAGAAACCTCCATTCCATCTCCTCCATTCTTCTGCCCACTGTTTCGCCTAGTCACTAACCCCACCGGTCATTTTCTGCTGACAGTATTTGTGTCTCTCATTGCCAGTGAGAGGGAGAAATTTGTCTGCGCTCAAGACCTGTACAACATTTTTATGTGTAGGTCAACACTTCACAGATGAGAGCCTTTCAACACAAAGGTTATACACGCATGCATTTGCATTCGAAAACGCAGAGCCAGACATCCGAGACAAGACTGTTCGATGTTATATATGCACACATATTTCCCACCCCTCATCCTGTTTTTGACGCATGCCCTCGTGCTGAAGCAGACACACACAAAAAAAATGACTACAGAGGTACGTGTAAAATATGGTTGATTCAAAGGCATTATCATTGATCAATATTTAACACATTTATATTCATATGTTCATACCTCAAACCTGAGTTTTCTTTTGTTAGCATTTAAACCCACTTCACTTAGTATTACTATACAAATCACGCTTTGCTGTATGTGTTCACCCATCTTTGGATAGTGAGCTTTTTTTTTTTTCTTTATTGGCAGTCACTTATAGGTCAAATGTTAAAGAGCCCTGGTTCAACAACTTGAAAAGGCATATTTAATTGAACTTTTTTATGTGTGTTTGGGGCTCTTTTAACTCAGATGTGTGTTTTCCATTGAAACACAACCAGCAACTCTCTGTCTTCCTTGTTCAGTTGCACTTCTTCAGACCCACCAAAAATTCTGCATGTGCACAAACAGACTTCCTACACATTGCTGCAGTCATCCCGCTGGCGTTCAGCAGCATGGGTGCTTTCTGTGTTGGTGTGAATAACCAGACAGATCAATATTTGTGCGTGTCAGCATGCTTGTGCCAATACTGTGTACGCGACACTTTTCCAGAGCCTCTCCATTGCCATAGCAATACTGAAGTTTGAATCTGCTGCTGCTTCCTCTTCCTTCTCTCTCTCTCTCTCTCCCTCTCTTTCTCTCTTTCTCCCTCCCTCTCTCTCACAGCAATAAGCTCCTAATGACTACATGCCGTCAGATATTGACCTAATTGTTAAAAAAAGCCATTGTTCCCAGGCCTTTTAGCCCCACCAGATGCTTTCCAAAAGAGAGCGAGAGGAGAGATCGTGAGACTGTCAATTGGATTCACAAGCTAGAGACTTTTTCTGACAGATTGTCGAACATCCCACTCAGCGGTTACAGTGAGTCAAGTAAAAGAGCGTGGGACTCTATAAACCAGTAATACAGTACAAGTTACGATTTCTCAGTTCAAATGGCACCGGCTTTTTGGCATTATGAAAATGTTTTTCATCTAGCGTGACTGCTGCAAGGAAAGTGGGACGCTTTAGCCCGTCTTCTACCATAACTCACAAGGATAGGTGTATAAATTCAAAAGGCAGAGGTCTGAACTTACAAAAGTGCTGTGCACCTGTTCTCGTTGAGATGTCAGTGACGTGACCTTCAGCGGTGGAAGCAGCGGTGTGAATGTGTGCCACATCTGTTTTTACATGCATCCTCATCTCTGTAGTAATACGTACCTGATGCTTTTTAATGTGAGCCTGATATGTAACTGTTGAAAAAAACAAACAAAAAAAATGCATGACTCTATTACTTTTTGTCTTTAAAACCTACATACTAGAACTTTAACCTTCATTCAACATTATTACTTTGGCAGAACATTATTTTGCAGCCAACAACAACGTTGTCTTATGTTCTAAAATTAGTAAAATCCTTTTGTTAAAAAAAAAAAAAAATGAAATATGTTGGCTTAAATCATTCCTACTTATCTGTCTCTGTAAGTAAACATGTTCAGGATTTCCAAAACATCTCTCCCAGCAAAGGAAAAAGGTCAAGGTGTGGAAAATCTTTTTCCTCTAAGCTTTTCTCTGAGACATATGTGAGTGAACGTGATAAGTCTTGCTTATAACTCCAGCGGTTTAAAGAAGAAAATGTAGGATTTGAGATTGCTGAAATAGCTCTCTCTCCCTGTCCTTCATTGTTTTTTTCTTATCCTCACCTTTGCCTGACCTTTTCTTTTTTTTCTCGCAGCTCCTCTCACTCCCCATCCCCTTCCTACTTGACTGTACCGTAACATTTCTGTTTGAATAGATCTAACATGATGCGTGCTGATATAAGATTAGACCTGTATCCTCACAAGTACAGGTTTTTATTTGACCTGGTACCAATTATGCATGTTCAGCAGCGAAGTTTATGTGGACGGCTGGCCTTTAAGACATCTGTATTCAACTTTTGAGCTGATGTTTGCCTCCCAGCTGGCAATGTTGGAGAGAAGAAATGCATGTGCAATACTTTTTGGTTTTAGGGTCCTTTAGGGTCCTTCTGATGACTTATTTAATTCAGCAAATGTCTCAGTTTGTATTCTATATGTAGATCATATTGTAAAAAATATCCTTGAAACATGAATTAAAAAAACCTCTCCTGAATTCTTAGACTAAATTTAACTTAAAAGGCACTAAGAGTGGAGACTTTTACCAAACAGGTCATTTACTACATAATGTAACTGACACCCATAGTATAGTATAAATAGGCCCTTGGCTTTGATCTTTGGATGGCTCAAAGTCCCTCCAGCATCTGGAACATCACCAGGATTGAATCATTTTTTTCCTTGGCCTATTATCCTCATTTTCTAAAAAAAAAAACAAAAAAAACATCATTTAAATCTGCTCAGGACTTTTCAAGTTATTTTGCTAACAAAGAGACAAACGTGGGCTGTCAAACAACCTCCTTGGAAGAGATTAAAACAGTTTGTGGCAACAACAACTGCCCTAAAGTGAGGTTGAATCACAGACTGAAGATCTGGATAGAAAAGATAAAAAGCCACCACTTGTCCTCACCAGCGTTGGGGGCCAGAGGACTTTTACATCATTTTGGAGAAATTGTGACTCATTCTTTAAATTAACTCAAACCTATTATGGTTTGTTTTTTATTGTTGTTGTTGGTGGTGTTATTGGGCTTTTGGTTTTTTTGGGTTTTTTTTTTTTTATTTTAAAAGACCTGTTCAAGGTTACGCTGCAGTATATCAGTTTGACTAAAGTCTGGATTTGATGAGGGTCCTAACCTAGAGGTCACAAACTTAGGGCAAAAAAAAAAAAATTCCTCAGCTTGATAGAAACCTGCACTTCTTTACACTTTGTTTTGAGTTATTCCATAACCTTCTAGATGACTTGTTAATGTGCTCTCGGAGCAATTTAGGAAGGCCATTCACTTCTAACAGGGGTCACCGCTGGTCTCAGTTTTCACCACATGTGGATAATGGCTCCTAACATGGTTTGCAGGTGTCCTATAGAGATTTGCGACCCTTTGAGCGTCTTTAAATTATAAGATGATTTGTTGCTTTTTGGTATATTTTAGCCATTAAATCGTTTTAGTTTATTCTCTAATTTAAGTCCCTCTTTTTCTGACATAATAAAATATTTAAAATATAATTATTTATTTTTTGATCATTTCAAATTGACACTGCATGAATACGCAGATTGTGAGTGCCTATACACTGATACTGTATATAATTACACTGGATTTTTTACTTCTTCCCATTTGAACTAATTTCCCCCCTTTATTTTGAATTGTTCTTGTCTTTGGCCTCTGTCTTCCCTTAGTTCTGTGGAGCAATCATGAGCGAGTTGGACATTTTTTTACCACTGGCGGCAGCTTGCAGTGACAGCTCCCTCCTCGAGGTGCAATCGAGCTTTGTAGAGGCGTGCAGCGGAGCAGCATTTGCCATCATGGCCCGTTTGCAAGAAAGGGCCCTGGAGGTCCCATCTTCTGCACCCATGAAGAATCTGCCTGCCCTCCTGTCCACCTGCATTTATGTGCACCAGCAACTGCAGCAATACCTCGACAGACTGAAAGATCCCAGAAATGCAGCTAAAGTGTATGTGTGTTGGATGCTTTTGTTATTGGCTTCATTCATTCTATCGTTTTAGTTTATTATTCATGTATTTTATTAATGTGAAAACACCATTCCATCCCACTGGTTCTAAGCCTCCTGCCCCCCCAGTGAAACGCCACTCTCTCTTTATAAACTAAGGACAGTCAGGTCTTAAAAAATGTGAAATGTGACAAAAAAATAAAATAAAAATAAAAAATCACCATGTATTTATTTTAGAGTGCATGTGGATTACAAGGTTTTGGCCTCCTGGACTCATTAATAATAATTCAATAACTTTGTTTCCCTGCCTTGTTTCCAGACCGCTGAACTTACTTCCTATCCAGAGGTGCCAAGATACCATAGATGCCTTAAAAAACC
>CAAE01014600.1:357534-396252 GCA_000180735.1 Tetraodon nigroviridis
ATATATATATATATATTTTGCTTTTATCTCTGTTTCCTTGTTTTCTCATCACAAATTGTATCATAATATCCCTAACATCTTTCTCATTCTCACCTTCTTCCACTCTCTTCTGCAGGGGGAGCGATGTTCTTTCTCGGTGCAGATGTGGTTCTACTTTCTGTGTGGGCTTCGTAGCGACCTGTGGGCGGTCCTTCCTGCAGGCTCGGCCAAGGAGGTGCTTGGTCAGGTGCTGTCAGAGATTTTGCAGCTGCTGGTGCAGAGATATGCCACAGCTCGTCCTTCATATGAAAGACATTTGCAAATCAGGTACTTAATCATGCATCGTGCTGGCTGCTCACACGCTGTAATAGAATTTCCTCTGAATTTTCTTAACTCTTATCTTTGTCAAATTATGCAGTTTCAGTCTGGGTGGATTCTTGACAAATACTCTTTCCCTTCTAAAATTATTTTGTTAGCGTGTGTAAAGGCTTTAATTAACATTAGGATTATTATACAATCTGTTAAATAGCTTTGGGATTTTTTTTTACACGTCTGCTATTCAAGGTCAGAAACAACCTTCCTCTAACAGCTTCTAAGTTGACATTATAACATGGACCTGGGGAGTAATCAAATTTGCTGTCTGCATGGCTGCAGATGAATATAATTCCCTGGAGGTTTTAGGTTGTTGTCTAATTGTCCTTTGGGATTGTTTGTGTATTACAATGTTAACCAATCAGATGGAAAAGTGTATGTTAAAGCTAATAACATCTGCCTGACTACAGCAAACTTTTAACATTTCACAAGAAAAAAAAAAATACGCCAGGGGTTAATTTTGGGTTTAAAATTAAGTTTTGATATGAAGTCTACCCAGAATATCAGCGATAAAGGAGATTTAGGAATCTTTTTCCTTGGTTAAAAGGTTTTTAATGTACTATGACAAGTCTATATGACCCTGGAGGAAGTAGCGCAGTCATTGTCAAAGTCCACAATAAACAAATACCTTCAAAAATTTAAATACAAAGTGTTTATGACAAGGTATAAATCACTGATAACGTTTGGGGAAGGAGAAAGGTAAGATTGGGCTCATGCTAATTTCAAGCCAAATGAGCAACTTTAAATGAAGAGAAGGCCCCAAAGAGCCACTAATATGCAAGACCTCATGATGTTTATAGTAATCTTTAGGAGAATCATTTCCAGGGACAAAAGCCTGTTGACAGTGTTAGCACATTTAATGCACCTCCCCATTAGTGTTTCACAATGACTCTAAACCGTTTTAAACTGTAAAATAATTATTTGATAAAATAGCAAGATGGCAAAAACAAAAGTAAACTGTGCTGTGGAGCTCTATATAATGTCAGTATAAACTCTGGTTTTATAGTGTCTTTCTGGAACATGTAATATATGCATACATGCAAGGCTTACCCAAGCAGATGGTTTTTCAAATGGACTGCATATTTCCTTTGCATACATCCATTTTACAATGCCTCTTTTACATCTGCCCTACCGTGTGTGTGTGTCTGTACCCAATAGCATTTAAGCCAGAGGAAGAAGGCTGTGAGTTGATAAACACCTCCCCTCTGTTGATAGTGGAAACAGTTTTTTTGCGAAAACGGCATAGCGGTGTCTTTTGTAGTAAAATCCAAAATCCAAAGCCGGGACTAAATGTAACTTTGCAATAGTAAATTCACCAAGACATTCTGTTATAATACCAGCAGACACTTTGAGATGTGATACAATGGTGGCTGTTGGAGTAAGAGTCGAGCATGTCTCCCCTCCTTATGTCTTAACGTGGTTTTATATCTTGTCTTTTCTCACCCACGTTTGTCCCGTGCTGTTTTTTTCACATGTTGTCTTAGGTGTGACATCACAGCCATATTGCTGATGGTGGAGCATCTTATGTGGAGTGTGTGTGAAAATCCTGAGGCCACTGGTCACACTCCAGTCATTATTCCACAATCGCTAGATCGGCTAGGGGATCCAACTGGCCGTATCAAATCCACAGCTCCTGTGAGGAACTTCTCACCGTCCTGATCATCCTTACAGCACCTCTCTCTCTGCTCCATAGGTTTGTGCACACCAACAATATTAACTTTTAAGGTACATTTATTTAAGAAAAAAACAAAGCAAAACATGATGTAAAAGTTAAGGAAAACTCAGTGAAAACTTGCATTTCTGCCTCTCGGTGGGAATTGAAGGATGGATTAAAAGAAAATATTAGTTTGATTATGCCCCTAGAAGGATTTATGGCTATCTGAATAAACATGAACTACATATTAATTCATTTTTGTGCATTTAACATATTTTGTTAAAAGAACAAACACACACACACACACACACAAAAATTTATGATCTCTTCTTTTCTATTTTTCAGGACATTTGTGATTGATCTTGTGAGTCAGACCTCTTTGCAAGAGCACGACAGCTTATTTGTCCACTGGCTGCATGCAGTCAACCCTGACCTCTTCACGAAGCAGATCATACGGTGCGTTTTAAAAAAAGAAAAATAAAAAAAGCATCTTGCTACATATTGCATTTCAACACCTACTGGATAGGAAACCATATGTGTATGTACTTACAGCTATAAACTGTACATGCGTTTATGCAGCTTTATGTCGCTCAGGACTTTACGTTTTAATATAACACAGATGCAAGTTGGGAAATACAGTAATACATAAAGTGCAGTTGCTGCTGACATAAAGTTTGTTTTATGTTGACTTTGTGGGTTTTGTTTTTTTTTTTTTACATGAGGCATTATTTAAGAAGGACGTGGTGTAAATGGTTCTTGTGAATGTGTCCACGTGTGTCCAGTTACCGTTGTGACCTTTGTGGTGCAGTCAATCAGCCCACATTGCATCTCACTTGACTGCACCCTCCTCCCTTTTTCATTTCCCCCTCACCACCAGAAATGATGTCATTGTGCGACGATGGAGCACAAATCAAACCCCTGTGTTTTTGCTCCTGAGAGCGGAGCTTGGTTTATTTTTATGACTTCTTTATTACGTTGCTCCCACCTCTTGCGTGTGTGCCGGCGTGCCAGGGGAACAACTAGTGGCCTGAGGCCAGATCCACAGGTTTTCATCCAAGGCCCAGATGCAGTGTCTCTCCCAGGCCCATTAGCGGCAAACCAATTGTTACGGTTGTTACACAAAACAATAATAAAATCAGAATAGCACATATTAATCATCAGATATCTCACAATGTAAAAATGAATCCGAGGTTGTATTTTCAAGTCTTGTCGGTAATTCTCTATCTCCTTACTGTCTTTGTATGTGCATATTTGTATGTTTTGGTTCTGTAAGCTGACCCCGGGCTGCTGCGGGATAGATTTATCAAAGCAGTTAAAAGAGGATTTCTGCCGGATTTGCGGTCCCAGTGACATCATAAATTGCACTGTCAGATTGAGGCAACGTTTTCTTCTGTTAAACTCCGGGGTGCACCCTGTTCTACCCTTGTGCCTTGAATAACATGCTTAATTTCTGAACAGATTAAGTTTGTCAATTCATTTCATTAGATTTTATTGAGATGTAGAAAGTAAATACGCAGGCACACACACGTCAGCCTGCTCTTACACTCGCACACATATGTAACCACAAACATAAACTTCAAACATGTATACACACGCACACACGCATACACAAGGATACGGCTCATTAACCACAGCTGGCTGCAGCCACTTGGTTATACAAAAGAAGCAAGGGTGGGGGGTGAGGGGGTTACTGCTGTATATTCATGTATTTGGCTGACTCCCAGATATTAATTTAGTCCTAGCTGGCAAAGATCAGAGCTAGTTTCCTTCTGGTACATGTCATAAGTAAGCAAGAGTGGATACATTTGCAAACTAAGCTTTTAACAAGAGTGATTGACACACGAAGGAAGTTACTTTTGTATTCTAAACACTATTTTTTGTGCAGATTGTCTAAGACAAGGATGATTACAGTTTTTCACTTGTGAAGCTCCCTCTTCGCTCCCTTTGTCATATCTCACTAAATGGAGTGCTATCTGCCCGCTCACCTGACACTGCAGAACTGTCAACATTGCTTTTCTTCTTTCTTCTCTCAGAGATGGCCTTGTGGGCCAGACAGCCTCTGTATGTCAGCTGAGGCTGCTGACCTCTGACCCTGGCCTCAATCCCAGGTTGCTACTGCGAATGCTGCTGCACAGAGACTGTCACCTGTCCCGAATCCTCCTGGAAAACTCCTGTAAGTCACATATCATGCTGCATAACATGTATCTAAAAAAAGAAAAAGGAAATTTTAAATAAACAGAAATATGCTAGTTTTGAAGACATGAACTAATACTTAATACCAAAAGGGTCATGTGTGGGACGTTGTTTACCTGAGTCCTAAATATAGTTGTTCGTAAATCCTAATCTATTTTCTTCACAACTCAGGTCAGCCTTTTTTTTTTTTTTAATTTTATGAACTTCATCATCAGCATCTTTGCCTCCATCATCATTTTCACCTGGTCACCACTATGGCTAAGTCAATGAAGAGTGTAATAAACACTCAACAGGCTGAGACGGAGCACACACGCTGACCTTTTAAAGCATTTTTTTCTCCCCCCCACCCCTTCACTTCTTCTTCCCTCCACAACGGCAATAGTCTAACCTTTAAAGACTGTTGTGCACTCGCACATTAATTCACATTATAGCAACCTCATTAATAACAACTCGCTCTCGCTTGGCCTGGGTCGGGCTCTGCGGCTCTGCAATGCATCTCCCTCTATGTTGCCGTAAATCAATGCTGGAAGCGCTGACGCCCGCGCGTTATCATGGTGATGGGCTAATTAACAAAGAAGCACAGAGAGAGAAGGGGGCAACCTGATTGAATGTTTTTCATAAACACTTTCTTCTTGTTGCACAGCTAAATGCCCCAGTAAATAAAATAAAAACCTCACTTTTTATGATAATGCATTTATTCTCACCCTTACCCTCTTTTTTGTACAAACTCAAATCCTTTTTTCATTTCTGAGTTTAACCCAACTTCAACCTTTTTCAAATGATTAGAGCATTTGGTCGTAAAATTCCCCAGTTTGGACCCAACACATGTCAAAAAAAGAACACATGCGCACAATCTTTTTATCATCATCAGCATGTCTGCTTCCAATTACTGAGATTTGCAGAGAGGGCCCTCGTGACTGGTTCCCTGGTTGTCAGGAGGATAAACAGGTGTATGTATTGGCAAATGTATGTCAAGGTTGGATAAGCTTAAAGCCAGAGAGAAAGGCGAAAAAGAAAGAGCAGAAAAGAAAAATCAAAAAGCCATCATGGAAACAAACACGTTAGAAATATTAGACGCTGGTGCAGCAGTGGTGGAAAGTCCGCAGAGATGTGCCAGTGCACTGTCATCTGTTTCTCTGAAGTCATCTCCTGCTCCATAATGGGATCATTATTAAAAGGAACCTAGTTAACCTGCCACGGTCTCCAGCACCTTGAGTGGATATTAATGTTGCTCAGTCCCAGTCCCTTGGACTGTTGAAGCCGCAGCAGTGATATCCAGAACAGTCTCTCCTTAAGGAGCAATTACCAGACAGGCGAAGAACAAGATGCCAACATAACCCACATAATGCTGCCTAATAGGCTGATAGCAGGTCATGTTGGTCAGCTACTTTCAAGTGTCTGCATCACATTGTTACTGTAAATGAAAATGTAGAGACGGAGACAGAGAAATAAATGAAATTACATCTCATCAGTTTCCTGATTAGGAGCTCAACTCCCTGATCCCCATGTTATTAAGGCGGCAGATATCTCTGGCCCCTGAAAATCAGTGGCTAATGTAGACCCTGGCGTTTTCGGTGCCAAGGCCATCCTCGCTGGCTATTGTGTTGCGTAGATTCTATTCAGATAGCTGTCATCTTCCACCCAGCAGACTGACAGACCGCTGGATGCCTGCCACCTCTGGAGCAATGGGCCTTTTCTCAACAACCCCTGTCAACCCGAACGCGCACGCACTTGTGAGCCCGCGGAACTGCGTATACTGCACAGACATGCATACGGCTTCGAAACGAACACACACCTCTGTCTTCAGCCCCACACTCAGACGAGTCTAAACCCACAAGGACACCCTGTCAAAACCTCTTCCTCCTCACTTCCTGTCTCCATGTGCTGTGGGGACTTTGAAATCTGTTTCTTTTTCGTTCCCCCCCACCCCAGTCTGTGTTCTTTTTTTTCATCGAACACAGATGTGGGGTTGTCTTACCATTCCATTCCACAATGCCTTTTGTTCACTCTTTCTAATAATGTGTGTCAACCAAGGGGGAACCTTGACATTCCCCAGTTTTATTTATTTATCGATTTTTTTTTTACTGTTTGTGCAAAATGTAAAGCAAAAAAAAAACAAGTTGTTTTGTATAATACTGTTTTCATATCTCATTTCTTTTCTTGTTTTCTTGTACATATTGCTCTTTTTTTGCCTTTGCTCTTTCCAAATGTATCAGTATATCAACAAATCTTTCAGTGTGTATCAGTTTTATTTGTATCTGTATCTTTATTTTTGTCATTTGCAATGCTAACACCAACACTATTTTTCAGATTTGTGTCTGGAGAACCGCTCAGAAATGTCCACAGAGAGCTGCAAGGCTGGAGATGACTTTATAGTTGCATTGCTGAATGTTTTCAGTTGCATTAACAGTGTACCTAAGGCGTTGACCCTGGTCCTTAAACCGTATCTGGACCAGGCCCATTTATGGACCCAACTTCACACACTAGCAGGTAAATTCAAAGATAGATACTGTGATACCATCCTTTATTTTAAGGCAGTGTTTCTTTTTCTTTGTGTTCAGCCCGATAAGTTAACATTCACAGATTACAATGAAAGAAAGAATACTATTTTTCCACATACACTAATGTTTCATCGCACAGTAAAAGGTTGCTTCCAATCAACAACACAGTCAACTTCCGTTCATGTCTTATTCTCCAGGTCTGAGGTCACACATTTGTTAAGAGCCCCTGGAGCATTTCCCTGCTCTGCCAGAACCCACTGCAGCCCTAAATCTTTTTGTTGTAGATTTTGTTTTACAGTAAGCGCCATCGGACATTTATGGATGAAGTACAACTTCATAATGTACCTCTGCTGCAACATTAGTAGGATATATAAAAGGCAGAGTAAGTTGTAGCGCATCTGGAAAAGGGAGTAAGTTTTCACTTTCGGGCCTTATGGTTTTGCTCAGAAATATGGTCATTTTATTTGACCTGACTTTTATTCATTTGTAGATAATGAGATATCTTTATTCACATTGTTTGGAAAAAATGGAAACATTATTCTACTCAGGCATTCACTGTGCTAGTATGCTACCATGGTAAAGGGGCTAGTTTGTTTTAAAAGCCGCAACTCTGATCAACTGCCAATGAAACTACATCAATGGTATTTACTCAAACATTTGAGGAATTGTACATTATTATTGTGTCAGTTGCTTACTTTGAGTTTCCTTGAAATTTTTAGTGTCCGAAATCTTGACAGTATTTTTTTTCTATATTCTCTATTTTTAAATCAGACACAACACAGAGCGTGCCTGTTCTGATCAGCTGTATCAGGGAGATGGTCAAGGGGGCTACCAGAAGACTGCTGAAACACCTGGTTTTGATGGTCACTATTTGGCAAGCCAAAAAGGAATGCAACGGTGCCTTGTTCAAGCGTCAACTACCGGAGAGTATTCAGGCGAAAATCCCCAAGGAATGGAACTACACCCCACTGAAAGTAAAGGGAAAAGAAGCTGCCAATAACAGTAAGTGCTTTTTGACATGAAGCAAGACATATATTTGTTTCCTCCCAAAATAAATGTCTTTTTTTCTTCCTTCTTTGCAGCTGTCATAGGCTTAACTGTTCAGACCCTGTCCTTTGTTTTCTCCGACCTGCCCTCACTCATAGAATCTGTGCCTCTTCCTCTCCACTACCTCTTCCTTGAAGCGGAGAAAAAACTCACCCAGCATTCTCGACACCTGCGCTTAGTGGGCCTGCCACTTTGGGCCGTGTTGGGATGTCTTATCCAGAGCCTTGAAGACCTAGAAGCGCTTGAACAGATCAGTGGTCTGACCCTGGACCGAGGGGCGAAGGAGGCCCTGTCCCTGCTGGCCGAGTGTCTACAGTTTGTTATTGGCGTTCAACAGAAGGTCTGATTTGACGTAATTTGAAGGGCTGCCCATGTGTATATGCCTCTTTTTTATTACGTTTGAATTGTACCACCTCAGTTTTGTTTCATTATTTTGCCGCTCTGTTCATCTGACAGGGAATTCCCAAACCCGCAATGCACAAAGTTCTGCAGGCTCTGGAGGAGCAAAGACCAAAGTGGATAAATGCACAGCTGCAGAATGCTCGACAGCTCTGTTCACACAGGTGAGATGTCAAACTCCTGAGATTTTGGCCAGAGGTCATTCAAAATGCTATTTGCAATACCACAAAATTCAGAAAATCCATCCGATCTTTCAGTTAGTGTTGTTTTTCAGACCCTTTTTATTTTTTTTATTAAACAATTTTATTTGTTGATCGATCACAAGGCTGAGGTTGAGGGGCTTGTGGGTCTGATAAAAGAAGAGGTTCAAAGTGGTCAGAGTGACTGATGATGTCTTCAACTGAATGAATTCAATATAGAAACTAAATAAAACAATGTAAAAGAATACCGCTCAGATTTACTTTTTAATGGAGCAATGCTGATGTATTGTTTCATTCAGAACATTTTTCACTGGAAAGTCTTCTGAGTAAGATCAATGAAGCTCAGATGTGTTTGTGGTGGTAAATGATGGACATGGCATCTGACTGAGTGGAGTGATGGGAAAAACCGGCTTTCACTTTGGGCTCTGTGACCTCTGGCTCGGTGTTTTGTAGCTCATTCCCAGAAACGGCGTCTCTCGTTGCTCGTCATAAGAAAATGTTTTGGAGGCATCCATCCTTATTATTAGGCGATTCCATGGTTTAACTCAACATGCACAATTTAAAAAAAAAAAGAAAAAAACAATAGATTAAGTAAATTACAGCCTTTTATAGGAACTGGTGCCTGGTTCAGTTGCAGGAAGAGGAGAAGAGATGGAAGGAAAAAAAAGAGATGTGACAGTACAAGAGGAAAAAGTGAAAGAAGAGTGATTATGTATCACCTGTCGAAGCCATTCACCGGGATCATTACTATTCATTAAACTAACCTTCACAGGGAAGTGACGCCTGGCTTGTAAACAATCAAAATAGAGCATGAGAGGGACGAGTGGGGGGAAGCCATAACTCAAAAATTATAAATAAATAAATAAATGAAAATGGCATGGCACTCATTGATGTCGCATACACACAAAAGAGGGATTGAACCCCTCAGATCAGAGCATTTGCCCTCGCTGATCCCCTCATCCTGCTCTCTTTCCTTCCATTCCCAACTGTGATCCCCCTCCCCATGCTGCCCACCTTGTCTTTGCAAAGTAATTTGTAGAGGAGAAGATTATTGTTCTCCATCATGGTGACCCTGGCTGGGCTGACGGGATGCATACACAGATGAAGATGAATGCAGTTATTCCTTGGCGGAGGTCTGCCTCTTTCAGGGCACATTGGCCCTAATGACATGATTGATAGGCTGTCCCAAATCCGGAGGGGCTCTCATTAATCACCTCACTGACTGAATCCAATCATCTGCTTCACCTGCACAGTGATGGACAGGAAAGGATACAGCTCAGGTGCTGACACGGGTGCACAGCCACCATCTTTGACAATGCCGCCGTCGGCCCCACCAGCGAAAAGAGTGAGGGGACGTATGTGGAAGAGAGGGGAATCTCTTCCTTTGCCACTCTCAATGTCAAGCAGCCAATCGCTGGCTGACAGGCGACACTGCTTCTGCCACCTTATAATTACTAAGAGGATGAGAAAGAGTGGGAAAGAACAATGACAGGAAGTGGATGTGAAGGAGCAGGTTTGATGGACGGCTGTGTGATATCCATCCATACTTGGAGGGCAGAAAAACGATGCAGGTGTCAGATGAGGTTGGAGGGGGGTACTGTAGGTGCTTGAGGACCTTGACACACAGTTGCACCTTTAGGAGAGCATGCACCAAAATCTGTCTTTTTTTATAAGTTATCATTTATCTTGGAATTAAAAAAACAAAAAAAACAAACAAAAAAAAAACCCCATTTATCCCACGAATGGTAGTAAAAACAGTTATCTATCCCGAATTTTACTGTAAAATATTCCCTTAGCCTAAGGTGGTGTGTGGATTGTTGATCTCAGTATTTTCTCTTTTTTTTCATGTCCTGACCAATAACCCACACACCTCACCCCGCCTCCATTTCTTTTTCCTACAGTGTATTTCAGCAAGGAGGGGAGAACGGAGTCACTCTGGCTGAACTGACTGAGCAGAAAATAGGTCTGGTGCTGCTGGAGGTCTGCCACAAAGCAGGTGGCAGTGACTACCTGAGGCAGATCTATCACATCATCCAAGGCAATGAGGTAAGGAAGCACTCCCACTCCCCAGCAATTAGGTGGCTGCTGGCCTGGGGCCGCAGGCTGTTCCTGATGTGGAGTGGGTGGGATGGGGGGCACAAGGAAGAGGACCCCCTTCTGCTTATGTGCAGTCTGCTTTTCCTGATTGTAGACAGTCAGGTGATCGTAATGGTGCAAATTGAGCATAATGTCCTGTTCTATACTCTCACATTAATTGAACACATAACATAACATAACATAACATAACATAACATAACATAACATAACATAACATAACATAACATTACATAACATAACATCAAGCAGCCATATTCATCCTGAATCTCTTCAGACTCAAACTGAAAAAGGAAAGCATCTTTATCTCAGAAAGCTGCCCTGGGTTACCTTAAAAGTACCAGGTCTCCAAAAGCATTCCAAGTCTGTTTCAGTAGGTTTTATTCTTTTATTAAATACATAACTATAACTAAGACATTAAGTTTGACTGCAATGCTGACGATCAAAAGGTGTCAATGCAAGTATCGAACAAAAAATGACCTCCAAGCTATCTCTGGAACAAAAACCATCTAATACAATTTCTACAGACTGAAGTTTTCAAAGAGCGTCAATGAGATCTGTAGTCAGTAGTGTCCAAGTTGACCTTACGGCAGCTTCAGCATTTCAAGGTTGGGGCGAAAAAAACGCATGTTACTGACATACTGAGCTCCAGATCTAAGGTTTGGAGGCCACGTCAAGCTGACTGATGAGAAGTTACTAAAATTCACACTAGGGTACCTGTGCTCACACACACACAACCACTGATATATTGTGCATCTTGTAGGACACATCTACCAACACCATCCTGAGGGTTAGAGAAGAAAAGACAGGAAAGGTTTATGAAAGTTCATGTTTAAAGGTTCAGTTTGAAGCCTGATAGTCTGAACTTGATTAGTCCCTGCTGTTGTTGGACCTGTCAAACTGGGTCACAATGTTAAACAAACTTTAGCAAGTCTTTATCATTACCACAAATGAAAAGAAAAAAAAAAGTAATAGTAATGTGTTACAGATGGTGTTTGTTTAGATTGTGGAAGCAGGTATATATACTGTAAAGATATATATATACTGTAAAGATTGACATATTTATTTTTTCTTCTGTCTCATGTGCTCCTACACTGTCTCTTCCCTACATGTTAGGAATCGTTGATGCTTAAACTACGGGGAAGCACAAAGTCATCCTGTAATCCTCCTCAGTCTGTGAACTTTAACATGGGTTCCAGATGTAACATGGATGTGAACCGCTTTAACCCTCTGGAACAATTTGACCAAATTGGAAAGAAGAAGCTTGATCAGGTTTGTTATTGTTTACTGTCATTATTGGCAAAAATGTAATGATAAATTTGGATAAGATGTGCTTTTATTTTATAGCTTTATCTAATTGTTCAATGGTATTGCTGTTAATATGATGTGCAGGGTGTTGTTTTTTTTTTTTCCTTATAAAACTTCCTTCCAAGGCCAGAAGCTTTAAAAAAATGAAGGTTACACACAGTTTAGATCTCTGGTTACTGTGGCTATGAAGACTATGAAGTTGTTAGGTCTTTCTAGGGCTCAGCGCTCCAATTCTCTATAGGTTGCTGTTTCAGGCAGGAGTTAGGCTGGCAGTGAGGGTAGGAAGATATTGAAAAAAGGTGAAAAGATGAGAAAACGTTTCCTTTTCATGGAAAGCTTGTAATGTTAAAGGAGAGTGAACTCCTTGGAACTTTGAACCTTGCCCCTTTTACCATCTCATCCTCAGGAGGGATGCCACATTTTTCAATAAAATGTAAGTTTCTCCTTAATAAAAAGGGGTGGGTTATGTCATTTTTCTCCTTCCTTTCCCCCTCTTGTATCGAGAAAAAAAAAAAATAAATAAATTAAAAAAAATATATATATATATATGTATATATGTATTAACTGTGTTTATACCCTTGCTATGTTGCGTAATTTGTTGTTGCCATTGTTTTCATTAGACACTTTAATCCTAAAACCTGTGTTAAGCTTATTTTGGGACGTACAGCTTTGCATAAAAACAATCCTATTAAAGGAATGATTAAAAACACCTTTTCTGCTTTAGGTGCTTATGTTGTTTGTCAAATAAAATAAAGGAAGGAGAGAAAAGCAGTTGAAACTTGCATCCATTCATCACATGTACGGATGGATTTTTTTTCGTCAATAAGACTAATCCTGGAGTTAAAAGTGACATTTTGGCAATCAAAACGATCAGATATTTTTTTTGCCCTGCCAATAGAGTTGAGGGAGTTTGTATTCCTGAGACAAGACAGAGAGAGAGATGGGGGCGGTTGGCAGGATGCCATTATAGATGGTTAAAAAAAACCAAAGCAAAACAAAACAGCACAGTCAGAAGAGTAACGACTCCCTCCCAAAATTGATTTATATTCTATAAATGATCGCTAACCCCACCAAATGGATTTATAAATTAATTGCTGTCTTATTGAAGTAAAAAGCTTCTTGTGCGGACATGATTGATCACCTGAGGTTGGGAGCCTGTGCTGGGGACGCTCCTGCCACCCCCCACCACATCTTTTGTTAGCGGGTCCCAGCTGGAGCGGTAATGCACTGACGATATTAACCCTGATTAATAACTAACAATACTCTATCCTCATGCATCAACAGAGGGCCATGGTCGATTGGCCATGGGACTGGCTGAGGCTGCTGCCGGCATACCAGGGCATGAGTCAGGTCACCTTCAAAAGTCTGCTGGCCAACAGGTAAAACTGTCGATTCACTTGTTACACATACTTGCTGACAGCAGTGTGCACGAAGATGCATTCATACAAAATGCAAGCTTACCCACTTACTATTGGGTTTCACAGGTTATTTTGGTACCTACAAACTTTTCTAGTTCAGTCCAATCTAATTTTAATTCGTCTTTGTAGTGGGTTTCAGTATAGCTGAAACTGGTTGTGGGTTTTTTTTTTTTTTTTTTAATTCCTACAAATAGCAGTGAGGAACAGCCTTGAGCCCTCCTGGAAACTGACCTCTAGAAGTCTGTCCATTCTTCTCTGGGTTTTATTATTTTTCCCGTGTTGGTATGCTAATAAAACTGAGGTGTTACTAAATAGAGACATGTCATTACTGTCTTTTAGAAAAAGATTTTGGGGAAATGACCCTTCCATCTTGCTCGGTCAGTGTGTGGTGGACATACAGTATATAGACATTGGACACTGTCTCTGCTAATCAACATATGAATGCATTTCTGCAAGTGTTTACAATATCATACCTGTCTTTGATATAGAAACCTTAGGAACAACTCTGTGAATGTAAATCTATGGATAACAAAAAAAAAGAGTTTCTCAAAGTGATGTGCTGTCTTATAGAAATGGCAACAGCAAAGACATCTATGGCACGATTGCCAAATTAGATGGAAGTCACTTTCAATGTGTCCAAAGTTGCAGAAAGTGACTGGAGTTGGATTTTTAATTGGGATTAAGTTTTGAGCCCTGGAAAAAAAAAAACACTAAATGGGAAAATATTGCTAGTGTTAATGTTGTGTGCTACTATATTTGAGATACCCCCCCCCCCCAAGTCCACCACTCTCATCTCACCTATCTCTCCCCCCCCTTCTCTCCTGTTCTGATCTACGGTGGCCATAAATATTTATGCAGGTATGTGACACATATTAGATGGCAGTACTTCAGGCTGTTCCCTGTTCTCCATTCCCAGCTGTCACACTGCCAGCTATCTGCGAGCCATGGGACTACTGCACCTTGTCTGCACACCTACACCCAATCCAATCTAAATCACTGCCATTGTAACACACACACACACACACACACACACACACACACACACACACACACACACACACACACACACACCTTTCCAAGAAAGGGCAAGCTCTGCATCTGCCAAGGACACAGGTCTAATAAGGGTGAAGTGCGAAGCTCGGCGCCGCACTCTGACGAGCTTCGTCACCTTCATGTCTCTACCCCTGCTTTTCACGTGCACGCGTACGCAAACACGTGCCATTCTTCTTGGTCACATATGCTGCCTTGTTGCTTGGTAATGCAGAGGCTGTCATTGCTTGACTGAAGCAAATTAATGTCGTAACATTCGCGGACGGAAACTGAAAGAAGTGGATCAGAGGGATAGAAGGCAAAGGCGAAGGGGAGAGATTGCACTTGAAGTTTGAGATTGTCAGTGACGTGTGGACAATGGAGAGATGAGTCAGTACCGACATGGCACCAGTATGTTGAAAGGATGAGGGTAGAAGGGTGTAAAGGTTACATAATTCAGCCTAATCTTGCAGTATCAAGCATCTGAGATTCTGCCATTTGCTTCATTAGCCCCTCTTTGTAGGGCCAGAGGAGCAGATTTCATGGAGGATTTAGAGAAAGGCTTTGGTTATGCCAGAGATGCAGCAGGAAGTTAGACTCATAGCTGGCAACAAGTAAGCTGTCAAAGTTTTCCTCAGATCTTTCCCTGACTCAAAGATATCTCGGAGGCTGTAAAAGACATTTGGGGATAAGGGCACGATCGCATCTGCTGATCTATTTGTTAGTGCAGATAAGAAAATTCTCTTTTTTTTATGACTGCTGACTGAAATGCCCTCAACTGTTTTCCTTGCAATATTTACTCCTTCCAATTGTTAGACAAAGCACAGTTTGTAATTTTACACAATGGCATTAATGAAAGTAGTATTAACACTGATTTGTTTTGTGAAAAATACTACTGTCATTATGACCTTGCAAGTTTGTTTTTTTTTTTGTGAGTTTTAGTCTCCTTGAATGACTTCTCCGTCATGTTCACGGCCCATATTTCATTTTCACTCCCCTGGTCTGCACGAGTTAGCAGCGTGGCCCATTGGCCTCCTATATATTGTTACAGTGGCAGGACAGTTATTGTGCCCAGGGTTTATATCACATTCTAATGGAGCAAGGCTATGAGTTAAAGGCGGTGGGCTTTTACACCGGGGCTGTTAAATCACCGATCGAATGACTTCATTAGCAGAGCAAGACACATGCTGAGACACTTGCACCTGCAAACACATAAATACACGCATGCTTACATACCCTGCTACCTTGATGGTGTAGCATCAGGCCAGACAGGAAGGGGAGTGGATTTATACAGGTGTGCGTGTCCTTCTTTGTCACCTGTCACTTCAGTTCCCTCCATACGATGGCTCATCCATCATCGGCAGATTGAGCTTTTCAGCAAAAAGCAGACTGATAAATACTACCACAGGACCCCCAGGGTTGACTGGCTGTAGAAGGTGGGGGAGTGGTGGTTTGAATTCATGGACTGATCTGGCTTGCAGGCAGGGCAACATTTCTGGTTGATTCTTGGCTACTATTCTGACTAATTGTTAAATGAGTAGTGTAAGAGTTGGTGGGTGCAGTCTTAGTTCACTGTGCTGGTCAGCCTTGGGAGCATGTTGTAATCTTGGCTTGTTCTTGTTCTCCACAGTATCCCATCCATACACCTCAAATTCTGAGTGGCACATTATTATCAAGAAGAGTTAAAGTGGAAAATGATTCAGTTTATAGTTTTACTTTATCTATTGTGAATACGTTCTTGCTTTGTCCTTGGTCCGTCCATCAGTGGAATCATTTTTTTGTTCTTTATGTACAACCCTGCTCCACTGTAGGTTGGAATTCATGAAAGCAATAATGTCTCTTCATAGTTTTAACTCTCATTGTGTGACAAGGTCTTGCTTTTTTTTCTCTTCAGCAATTTATTTTATTTTTCCTTGGAAGGAAAAAAAAAAAAAAAGATCCAGTGCTGCAAGTCACGTTTTGTCTGCCATTTAACAAGGTGACTTTGCGAGACACTCTCTCTATGTCTCCGTGTCAGAGAAGGTCCTTTGACCTGGTTGATAAGAGCAACGTGTGAGAGATGGAGCTTCGCGTGTCACAGGGCAGCTCCTCCACTTTATCATAAGGACCACATATCATTCAAGGACGTTTGTGTACATACCAGTTGTCCAGTTGTCCAAACCCACTTCTTAAAACCATTCCTGGGACAGCACACAGAATCAATACACTGGCTGTAAGTTTTTCACTGTATTTCGAATCAGTTCTCATCTCCACCATTTTATTTTACATGCTGACAGCAATATACAGTGAGATAGCAGCACTGACCTGTAGATTTAGTATCTTAATATGGTAAACCATACTGTAACTACCGAACACTAAAGCTATTCCTCTGCATTGTCTCATTGTTGCTGTTACCCCCTCAGGTCTATAACAATAGCAGTTTGTGGAAAAATGCCAGTCGGTGGCATTCTCTTGCTTGAGTGGCTCCTTAAATTGCAGCGATAGACGCTTGTGCTTTCAGGAAGTGGGCAATCACCATCTGTTCCTGGGCTCTGCCATATGGCGGGCCTTTTTCTCAGGGAATAAAATAAAAACAAATATGTCAGAATGTTCGTCTTACTCCACGGACGCTGATCAACCAGGGGAGAAGTTGGGTGTCTGTGTGTCTGGATTAATGGTCTTAGTTTATGCTTGAGGGAGTGAGGGTGTTTGGCACCGAGTTATGTGTGCACGCCTCTGGGTGGGCACGCACGCGCTAGTCGCACGCTGATGCACACGGAAATATTTCCTGGATCACTTATCTGACTTAAAGGCTGATGCTACCGTACAATTTTGAGCTGATGGTTACCCTCACCCCAAAAAAGCTTTACACATTAGAGTTGCAAGGTAAAGAGAAATTTCCATTTTCCGTTTCTAAAGAAATGAGAAGACGCGGTCACGCCCACCCTCATCATCATCGTCCTCATCATCTTGACCAGAAATGTAAAACACTTGTTACTTAAGAAATTCAAGACTGTGGGGTGCAGCATTTCTTCACTTCTCTCTCCCTTTGTGTGTGTGTGTGTGTGTGTGTGTGTCCCCTCTGCTGACTGACAGCTGGGAATGAGAGTTTGTGTTTTTAGAGACAGGGTACATCTTTTGGCTGCTTGGTTATACATGGTGTGTTTTGTCTTTTTTAGCCCTGGATCACACTGACACATTGAGGTTTTCATTAGCCGTAAGCAGGTGGCAGAGAAAGGGAAGGACGCGTGCGTGCACACGCACCCACACAAGTCTCCCTCCAATGTCTGTCCTCGTGCTTCAGGATCTGCACTTCACCAACTTGTATGCAGATCATGGAGTGCGTACATGTGTCTGCCCGCATGTGTGTGGATGTTCACACTTATATTTCGGTGTCTGTGATATTTGGAGGTTTGCTCCAAAGGCGAATAAATCAGTGATGCCTGGGATAAGGCCGTGGCCCCTCCTCAAACTGCACAGACGAGCTGAGAGGCTCATTAATCAAACAGCCAGTCACAGATGTGATGGCTTCCACACAAACCGCCAGCAGACTGTGAAAGTCACATCCAACAGAGTCGACTGTCAGCCAGGCAGGCACGCTGGCCCTACTCCTCCCCTCGCTCTCCCTTCGCTCTGCCATATCCATTCCTTGGTTTCCTCATACCCCCTTCTCATCTCCACCGTGACTCTTTAGCGGGATGCACATGAAATATTTGTCTTTTTCCTCAAAGTATGATCTGGAGGGTCAAGGCAGATCTATCTTTTTAGATCACGGTCATGGTCGAACCATTCTAAAGACACACCACATCAGTCATTACAACACAGCGCTCAAGCCTTTGAGTACAGCACCTCTTTGTTGGGGATTTCTATAGAAACATGTGTTGACTGTCCACATTCTCTATAACCTGATTCAAAATCAATGGTTTTTCTATTTAATAATCAAGAGGAGAAATAATTAAAAAATTGTGAATGGGGCTGTGATGTGTGTTTAGTGTAGCATGTTACAGTCATTTTGATGACCTGATTTAACATACCTACTAGATAACAAATTGTTTTTTTTCCCACTGTTTTAAAAATATAATTGATCATAAAGCATATATAATAAATTCTCAACTATTGGGATGAAAGACAACACACCAGTGCATGCTCAGCTGTCTGATTTCTCATGTAATTTCTACAGTATGGAGCATGTTTGGGGGCATCCAAGAGTGAAATATGCTCTTTATGGAAATGTAGTCATGTGAAAATGCATTTCCTTATCTCTCTCTGGTGTTTGTATAGCATAGCAGATTCTAGGCATTTCACTGTCCTAATCCCCACCTTTAAAAGGTTTGAATTGGTTACAGCTGTTTACAATAGTTACAGTAATACCACTGACAGAAATGTGCAGCGCTTATGCCAAGAGAGAGGCATTCAAACAGGGTTAGCTGGTTATCCGTGTGAGTTGTGAACTTTATGGAATCTAACCTATATTTTTTCCTAAATGCTGGTGTTTGCATTACCTTTTTATTCAAACGAATGTCATGTTATACCATCAGAAGCTAGATGGATACATAATTAGAGAAACCTGTAACACTCAAGGTAAATTAAAGTACCCGAAATATCAAGATAAATGTATGCATCTTATGATAGAAAATCACAAGGAGACGGTGTTTCGTACAGTGATGCACTGCTTTAAATGCGATACAAACAGTGCAGAACCCACAGCAGCTATCTAATACATGTGATCTGCAAACTTTCTCATTACTTTTTAGGTGATAATTATTGTAAAAGTTGCTATATAAATAAAACTGAAAACTGAACTAACAGTTGTATTACTTCAAACCACAAACCAGGTTTTTTATGGATTGTAAAGTAACTGATGTATCTGCTGTGCATACTACCTATTTTTTTTTTTTTTTGACACCTCTCCCAGACAAGAAAACGTCTCACATTTTGCCTCTGCAAGTAGTTTTGTCAATCAGTTAACATCGGGTGGAAACCCAGCTAACGACATAATCCAGCGTTTGAGGCTGCTGCCATGCTTCCTGCTGCTTTACTGGGTTGACATTTTAGCTGACTGGAGAGGTGCATTGTCTAGAGCCAGGCTCTGGCCATCTGTTCCAGTCCAAAACTGTGTTTCCCTTCTTTTTCTCGAACTGTACTTTGTCATTTGCCAACTTTATACACATTCCCTGGAGGTAATGCCGAGTTGGACATTTAATTTGCAGAACACATTTTTTTTTTTTTATATCACACTAGGACACTGAATGATGGCTTGATAAACTCATAATAATGTTTCTATTTACAGAGCTGATACAATTGCTTGGTCATACAAAATTTGAATGTGGTGTTATGTCTGGTACGTTTAAAGAAGAAATATTGGCTTTCAGTCACGCTGAACCACCTGATCTCTTTGTATGCGAGCCCCTGACTGGATCTGCTTGATGTTGCACATTTGTTTTGGTGGTATATCGTGAGCTCGTATGCTGTTGCCAGTCTCATTAGTCCGGCGGCAGCCCCAGCCAATCGCCTCTCTCCGCACTACTCTGCCATTTGCATGTGGTCCAGGAAGAGATAATTAGAGGGATCTCTGCCTGTCACTGCTAATCTGGGACTTAGCGAAAGGCTGCGATGCCTGCGTGCTGATGGACTGATACACAAGAGGATCTACACAGGCGCGCACGCGTAATGGCGTTGCACTGTACCCGCGTGTGCACTCTGGCAAGCGATCCACGTGTAAAGGCCAAGTACCTGCACACACACTGAGTTAACACTGTACATGGTTTGTGCAAACGCACGTGACACTTACTTACCTCTCCTGCTGAACTACAGTCTTTATCAATTGCCTTTGATTTTGTCTGCAGCCAATACCAAAGAGCAATTACAACAACAACAACAACAACAACAACAGCAAAAGAAACTATCAGTAAATTCTCCACTGGTGTGTGTGAGTGATAGCATGTTGACACTGGTTGTACTCTGCTGTTGACACAGGTTTTAGATCCTTGTTCAGATACACTTTGTGCTTGTTACTTCCCAAACAGACAGAATGCTCAGTAAGCCTTTTGAACAACCCAGCTGTCAACCTTATATACTTTCCCTCGCGCGCACTTGCGGCACACATGCCTGTGTGCTAACTGGTGCTCCCACAGCCAGAAACACACAAATTCTCTCACACACACCATTGATTGGCAGGCCTCCTGTTTACTCATAATTTCAACTGATTTATCCAATCAATCTTACTTGGAGAGCTGATAAAGCGTTGACTAATATTAAGAGTAGAACATGCAACAATTAAAACATCCTTCAGGTAATTACAGAGCTGGTTTAGCAGCAAACAACTAAGCCATTCTACACATTCAGCTTGTTGCCCATGTGTTCTGTTTGTACCTGTTTGACTGTTAATCGAAGGAAATGAGGTTCATCTGTGATTGTTACTGAATTTACAACACATGTCAAATATTATGTAAAATAGCATATCATTAGCTCAATGTTGCTATGCAAATATTGACTCTTGCCACCTAATTGAATATCATAGGCAGCGTTTCCCTTTGAAAAAAAAAAGGAAAAAAAGTCCTGTTTAAAGCTGTTAATGTTCTTGTTAGACCAAAGCCTTTTTTTTTCCATTTTTTTTCTACCTAAATGACAGCCCATCCTTTTTGCACACTATGGGACTGTTTAATGGTGCATGTTGAGAGCAGGTGGGCACAGTCGCTGACCTCATCCATTCTGTTTCATGACCCTGTGTCCCAGCGATGACGCATATTAGTTAACACCTGACTTTAGGGGCTCTTTAGGTGGCGAAAGTGCCTTGGCCCTTGATTTATATTCTAATGTTGTCATCTGCGCTGCATGACTTACTCTACGCTTTATTTTACTATTCTTTCTCTTCATTATCTTACAGACTAATGTCAACATACAATAATACTAAGACCTATTGGGTAAACAGCACACTGTGTTTTGATCTTAAACACACACTTTCCATTCCAGGTACCTCCAGACCTGTCCCAAATATGAGCAATTTTTATTTATTTATTTTTTAAAATTCTTTTAATCTTTCATTTCAGTCCCCTTTTCATCCGTTCTTGCTCCCTTACTCCCCCATTTTTGGAATCTTGGAGGAGCATATAGCCATCATTGATTATGTTTATTTTTTTCTGTGTCTTTGATCATTGTGTAGTCTTTTTAGCACGTTATCTACACAATGTCTCACCGCCCCTGTGGTTGTAAAAGAGCGTGCACATTGTTTCTGTAATGCGAATGGTTGAAAACGTTTGATGGTGGTGAAATCATAATGTTGTTTCGAGGTTGCTTGGTTCACATATTGTATATGAGCCATACCAATTGCTAAAAATTCTTGAAAATGTAATAAAGTTTTTATATTTGTCCACTCTGAGCCACCCCACGCCACACTAAACAATGACAAAAGTTTCAGCAGAAAGAGGACAAAACCTGTAAACCTTTGGAAACTTTCCTAGAAGATAGATTGTGTCTGCAGTGATTTTTTTTTTTTTTTTTTTCATTATTTGCAAAAATGTATGATTAAATTTACATTCATTCAAACGACCCATGTGACATTCAGCCATGCTGATGGATTCTTGAGTTGCAGGGCTTGGGCTTTCTGGAAACATTTTTTTTTTAGAAATGTTTCTTATGACATAATGGAAACTAGGTTTACCCTTTACAGCAGGTGAAATGGTAAGTGGTGTTATTTGACATATTGTGCTGCTACCTGCCAGTCTATAAGAATACCAATGACAGTCACGGGAAAGGACATTTAGATTACTGTCAAGCCTCCCTTTCCTGTCTTTTCCAATTATGTCTTCTATCACTCTGTCTGTTTCCTGAAACCCATTTTTTTCACCCTGACCTGTAAGGATGTAAGGATGTAAAGCTGCACAGATGGATGAAGATATGTTCAGGCATGAAAGTGTAGACCTTGTGAGACGCATGCACATTCCATAGATTTCCCATACTGCACCTGACCCTTAGGTTGCACCTCGCAATCAGTCAGCTTGCCTATAACCTTCCTTTCTGAGCATTCTTACTCTAACCCTTTGAAGGAGCCCTTCTGATCACTGTGCAGTAGACCTTTCCATTGCCCCTCGCTGTTTTTCAAGGTTAGCTGCTCTCTGTTTACTTTTTCTCTCTGCCGTCCTGTGTGGTAGCCCCACCGCTATCATTCTATGTGCTATCCCATGAACAAGCCTGAACGTTGGAGGTCCCACCCTCTTGCTTTCAAGGAGAGCTACTTTCTGTCCTTTTCAATATCCTTGCACCAGCTCCTCGTCCAGTACTTGCACATATCTGACAAAAGAGTGCTTGAAAGTTCCTTTTCCCCACTTTATTTCAAGACAAGCTTTCTCCTTCTCTTTCCTTTGCAATCCTCCACCTTTCTTTTTTGCACTGGTGGTCCCATTGTTTTAGATTCTCAAGGAAAAGAGAAAAAAGTAATGTCTGAGAGATGCTGCCATCTGATTTCTTTTGGCCCTGTATCTGAAGTTTCTAGTTTTTTGGTTTTTTTTTTTTTGGATGTTCTGGAGAGGTCAAAAGACCTGTGGTCATCGCAGAGTCTGCCAATAGAAGAGACGTTTCAAGGAGGCTCCCCCACTTTCACACTGTGTGCATGTATGTACAATTTCAGGGGTAAAGACACACTACAAAGTACTGGCAAAGAGAGACATACCAAAAACATCTGCCACATAATAAAACTAAATTCATTGTATGTCTCTCTCTAATGCCATGTCTTCAGTATTGTCTTGTTGAAGCCCGTGTCTAAGAAATCATCCTCGTGTAACACTAATGCATAATGATACTGATAATGTGAAACCTGGCAGTATTGCGTCGTGTCACGGCAATTTCTAAAAACATAGCTAGAAAAAACACACCTATGCTGCAAAACTACCACCCCATACATAAGATAGGAAAGCAACATCATTTTCTGTTTTGGTCTGCCACAGTTTGCTTTTATGATTTAGCTTTGCTTCCATTCTAATAAATAAATAAATAAAATTTAAAAAAAAAATGACTGGCTTCCTGGAGAAACCAGATCATATGAAATAAAAGTAACCAGATCATTATAAAATCAAAGTTGAAGCCTTTGTTTGAATTACTTATTGAATGATCCATTTTTTAATGTGCTGTGTTTTGCAGCGCTCTCCAAGGTGCTGATCTTTGATAGTCTAATGCAGGGATGTCCAAACTATTCCACAAAGGGCCGTGTGGCTGCAGGTTTTTGTGCCAACCAGTCAAGTGCACACAGTTTGACCAATCAGTCGCCTGAAGACTCAGGTCAGGTGATTAAATGAGTTCAGGCTGGTGTGCCTTTGCTTGGTTGAAAGAAAAACCTGCAGCCGCGCTAATGTTTAAGGTCTGCAACTGACCTCAGATCGAGTTTCTTTTTATCCAGCCATGCAGCTGCAGTTATTTTAAAAAATAAATGAAATTCAAATTCTTGTTTGATTGTTGGTTTGTTTTCAGCTTTTTTATTTTTGCCAGAATCACTTGTTGTTGTTGTTTTTTCCTTTCTAAGAACACACATGTCAGTTCACTAACAACACTCAAAATCTGTTGGCTCATCACTTCCTCTTGAGGTGATGGCATCCCTGGAAGAGAGGTGATGGCTAGTGTGTGTTGGTATCTGTCTACATCACTGCGAGCAGATACGGCTGATATCTGTCATCTCAGCATCTCAGACTTGACAGCACTGATCACAATCATTCCCCCTTCGGCTTCCCATCCTCCGCTGCTTTCCCCCTGTACTGCAAACCAAACACATGCATCACACAAGGTGCATTCCTCCTTTTGTGCTGCATCTTTTCTTTCCTCCCTAACAACACTTTTGTTGCACTGCAGTGGCACACATAGGGAGTATGGAGTCTACTATATCCACCGTATGTAATAATTTAAAAAAAAAAAAAAAAAAAAGGCTGGCAGTGAGTCTAAGGATTGATATTCCTTGTGTGTGTGTATAGGTGTGTGTGTATGTGTGCGCTGCCTTATATAGATCGGTGGGAGTGGGTGTGTCATAGAACATTAACAAAGGGATCACACCCAAGGCTTTTGATGCACCGCTCTAATAGGAAGAATGTAAACGTCCTGGAAGTGATCTAGCTCATTGACAATCTAGCCAACAACCAACCAGCTTGAAAGATTTCACCTCGGTTGGCTCTGCAGTGCATCGCCTATTTATTTATGTTGGTTAGGGGGCAAATGTATGTTTAAAGGTGTTGGATATCAGTGACAAGAAAGATCAAAGACCGACAACTGCAAAAATGAAGCCGTCAAAGTGGCCCGACAGCCGGCTCCTGAGGGGAACATCCCTCTCTCCCAGGTTTTATTATGATCGCAGTCAAACCTCACAGCAAGTTGGAAAGCAAGAGAACGAGAGAGAGAGAGAGAGAGAGAGAGAGAGAGAGAGCAGAAACCGCCGCGCCGCTGCATCGTCACCTTCTTTGATGGAATTAATTATGAATGTGTGGCGGGGATTAGGAAACAATGGTTGAAGTCATAAGCATCCCCGCCTAGTTTCCTCACCCTCAGCCCAGCAGCTAATTAGCACTTTCAACATCAGGGTTTGAGCTCATTAATGTGATTTCTGCTTAGGTAACATACAAGCGGTTGCATTTTGCATATGCGAACATATAATGCAAACACTGCAAATGAGCATGCAAGGAAATACATTGGACTGTATTGTTTGTCATGAGATGATGAAACGTTTAAGATGATGAATCAGATTTTATTTATTTATTTATATTTTGCTTAGGTATTTTACTTTCGTCTCTGTGTCTTGCTATTATTTAAACTTGTGTCGTCATGTCGATGCATCCAAAACAGACTTAATTTTTCTAACTGACTGAAAGTACAGCTTCAGAAAAGGCCACCATTGTACGGTTTTACGAATTTTGAAGGTTTTAAAAAGCAAGAACATAATTTTAGTCCGTTTGCACAGTCGATTCAATTTACATCAGCTCATTATTTTCAGCGTGCTGAGATATAGGCAAAAAAAGGGAAAAAAAATAAACTGAGAGGAAGCAAGGAGAGGCTAAGGGTAGATAATTAGACAGAATTAAGCCATCTCTTTTAATCTAACCCTGAAAGAAACAGAAGGAGAGGGTGCGGGTGGGGGGGGGATGAGGCATTTCACCCCTCAGCTCTGTCTTCTCTCTCTATCTAAGCTTTCAGCTGTCTCTCTCTCACCCTTTTGCCCTGTCTTGCAAAGGGTGTGAATGTGTGGGAAAAGGGGGGCCTGGTCTCTTACTCTTAGCAGAATAGATCAGCTTGTGTTTCTGAGGCTCTCGAAGTGTCCCATTGTCATGATGTCACTGCGACTCAAGACAACTGACCTATTGACCCCTATGGTTTCATGGAAGCCGATCACACCCCCCCACCTCCCCAATATACCAGGCCAGATTGCGACTGGGTGCCCACCAGGGGGTACCCAAGCCATTTGTATGTTGCCTCGGAATATTTCTTGATTTTCTTTTTTGTAATTTTCCTTGATTTAGCCCGATCGCTTTTTCATCCTTGACATCCATCTCCGCAAATCACATCTAAACATGGCTTTTTTCTCTTCCTTCCTCCCTCTCCTTCACCCTGCTTCATACATTCTGTTTCAATAGTCATGAATATACCCAGCACCGCCAGATGTCGCAGATACATCATCTGAGGGATGCAGCTCCGATAGAAAAAAAGTCCAGGCACGTATGAATGGGGGATGTGAACTGACTGGAGCACTATGAGCATATATATGTGTGTGTGTGTGTGTGTGTGTGTGCGCGCGCGCGCATCACTGTACGCCAGTGTTCGTCTGCCCAAGCATGCTCATCTTCGTGGCATGCGTTTGCTGGCATCCCAGTGCGCGCGAAAGGAGCGCGCTCATTTTGCGTGCCCACGCGTGTGTGTGGAGGTCAGAGCAGGTCAGCATATTGTCCCTCAGATGTTTGATATTTTATGTATAAGAGGGCGGCTGGAGAGAGAGGATAAGCGCATTTCTGACAGAGGCATCGCTCCGCCACAATCCGCCACCTCAGCAATGTTGAGCCCCCGACTCAGATCAACAACGGAAGGGAGGTGTGCTCTTCCCAAAGAGTGCTGGACAGAATGAGAGAGTAAGAGAGAGATGGATGGATGGATAGATGGATAGGAAGATCTACAGTGTTGCTGATCAACATTCAGATAATAATGCAACCTCACAGCACAGTTGAATGACTCTGCATCAACAGCTCCTTCGCTAATTCATTTACACCGTCAGTCAAAATGTTGGCAGCTTTGTGCCCTCTTACTTTTGCAAGTGTGTGTACGCGTGCATGCGTTTGCAAGCCGCTCAGGGAAGAACAAGGGACTACGGCTTACTCAGTTCAGTGTGTCGTAAAAGGTGAATTCCCCAAAGTGGACCTATCCCAAACAGCGTTCCTCTCTTTCTGCTTCAGTGGGGAAGAAAAAAAAAAAAAAAAAAGTTTTTCGCCAGCTTGCTTTGTAGTCAGCCTCAAAGGATTTGCAGCAGTCAGCATTAAACGGCGCAGATCCAAGGAGACACCTCCAACTGAAATACCTACAGAGGAAGGAGAAGAGGAGAAGGAGATGGAGGAGGAGGAGGGGAGCGGGAGGCTAACTGATATAAACATTAAAGACAGACGCTAAATGCTTCTCTTTATGTTGGCTTTCTACCCCAACAACAATAATAACAATAAAAAATCCCAACCATTACCTCATGAAACTTTCTTTTGCTGCTGGCCCTTTGATCCTTTGATTTCTTTCTCCTTTTCCAGGATTGGCTATTTTTCTAATGCCCCAATTTTGTTTTGTTTTTTGAGTGGGTTTTTTTGTTTATTTATTTTACCCCCTGCTCTCTATAAAACGCACATGTAGCTTGGTTACCAAGGTGATGTGTTGCGTGATTAGTTTTGGGCAGTCACCTGAGCTGGTACGGTTGTTTCTGTCTTTTCTCCATCTTCACATCTGTTACTTTGGCACTTCTCTGAGCTCAGCATTGGCCCATCCCATGCACCTTGAGCTTAGTAGCACTTATTTGATTGGATCTGATGTTTTAGTTTCAAGTTGTTTCAATTTAGAGATTCATTCAGCTCCTGTTAATCTGTAATGAGTGTGAGGCCTGGCTTGCTACATATTATTACTTATTGAGTAGTATAATCCCCATTTTGCAAGCAAAGTGAGCATCTGTTTGCAGATCAAGCAAGTCCAGACCAAGAACTGCATGAGTCTCTTCTTTTATAGCATAAACAGCATTGTTTTTCTTTCCGCTAGCCAGTAGGTTATGTATGACAATGTTTTTGTCCAGTAGGCAACACAAAATACAGACAAGTGAGTTGCAGTCACGCTCCCGCTGCTAAAGTACAACACCAAATTTTAAATGCAGTGTAAAATGTGTGTGAAAACAACAAATTTGCATCCTACACTTTTTAGACATCTACATTTCTACATTTAAAAGATAATTTCAGCTAAACAATTTATTTCTGGAATCCCAAACCTCGGCGAGTTTTGAAAGATCCTCCTCCTTCAAGTTAACACATTATCTGTTAGACAGTGAGTGAATTTTAGATGGTTATGAGTTTAATGACAGTATGACCCCTTTGCCATCTATCATTTTGATGAATTCTGTGATTTTGGGGACTTACTGATTGATGCCATTGAATAAAAATGATTAGGTAAACTTGCCAGACATGCATAGATTTTTGAAAAGACTGATAAGAAGTAAATCAGATACCAGAAAGTGCATCATTTTCCCCTTTCCTTCACTATTATAATAAACCCACGGAGACTACAGAGTCTCCATCATGTGCAGATGTCTCTCTGTCACCACGTTCTTCTTTCTGTTCATAATTCTCCTGCTTCTGACAGAGAGTAGTATGAATAAAAAAAAAAAATCCCACAAAAGATCTGATTTCATTCTAGAGCAGACACTCTGTGCTGATATTTAACAAACTGCTTTCTAGGACTGCACATTCAGTTTTGTCCCCTGGACACACACACACACACACACACACATGCAAGATTAATACATAAAAGCACAAATGTGCACCACGGAAGACGCGAAAGAACACAACGTGATGAAGAAAAGCAGCAGCCTTGACGTCCTCTCTCAATGATCCCCTCCCCCGGGTTCTGTCTCCTCGTTTCTGTCTTCCTCTCTTCCAAGAAGGTGGTGCCTTTGTCAGACAGGAGCAAGGAGACCTCAAAAAGCAGGGGGTGGAGGGGGGGGCCATGTCACAACAAACAAAAACAGTGCAGTAACCCCCCGAAATCTAATCAGGAACCATTGATTCACGCTCTGAATAGAGACTGAGTACCTTGAGAGTGGCTCATCCAGTCAGGCCACAGACAGACACACACGGGCCTTCAACAATTCAGACGCTGCCCCCCATCCACCCTCATCATTCTGTTCTCACCTTTGGACTCGGCTCTATCAGTTTGAAGATGACATGATCCAGCAGCCGTCTTTAAGTTTTTACAGCACTATTATTATTTTTTTTTTTAATTTGGGGGACTCAATTACTGATATTCTTTTTGTTGATGAACAGAGTGTCCCATTTACGCCCGTAACCTTGCACTGTCAATGCACGCACGCTCCCTGGCTGCTTCAGTTTCTCAAAGGGTATTAGGAAGGATGCTTCGACCGAGCAATTTAAAACAAGGTAACCATTTTTATCCCAGGCTCGCCTTGGCTTCTGTTTATTTCCTTTCAAACCCAACTTTTAGAAAAAGACATTCTTCCGTGAGGTATGTGTGAACATGTGGAATGCTTGCGCAGAAAGGAGAGATTGATTTTTTTCTTTATTTTTTACAGTGTCCTAATCCAGCTATGCTTTTAATTTTCCTTACCAACACCATTTACTTTATAAATGAGAAAAAAAACAACAACAAAAACAAAAAAACTCCAATTTAACTGTATATGTCTATTAACTCTTATGGATTCTGTGACATTTCAGATGAAATTATTGACTCTGTAATGCTTGCATGCCCTTCTCAGATCTTTTTTTAGTTCTTTAATGTTCAATATAATGCAACAATGTTGCTCTTATTATTTGTAATGCTTCTCTGGCATTATGAGCCAGAGGTATTGATTTCAGAAGCCAAAGCTCTTATTGTGGAGGTAAATGTTGTTATTTTAATATCGGGCTAATTTAATTTTGTGAAATAATAGTGTGTTGTAACACACACGTCAGAATGTGAGCCGCAGGGGCCTCTGTCTCCCTCCCCTGAGCCTCCCCATCGCTCCCTCGCACTTTTTCTCCCTCTTGCAACACAGAGTTGTGCCAGTGAGCCCAGTGTGACTAGTCAGAACTACTCCACCATTCTGACTGATTGGGCTCCACAGTGTGTGCGTGTGTGTGTGTGTGTGTGAGTGAGTGTGGATGTGTGTGTGTGTGTCATTCTGCATCACCTGCCCTACCTGGTCCATCCCATCATTGTTTTTTTTTTATTGTGCTGATCAGTGACATAAGTGTGGCTTTGGCAACTTTGGCTTTCCCAATTCCCTCTACTTTTATAAACAGACTCTTGATCCCTGGCTTATTTGGTAGTTACCAAGGCAACCCACTCTTTTTGGAAAGTGTTGGTGGAGCAGCTGAGTGTAGGTGTGAGACTGGGTCACACAGAGTGACAGGCAGACAGGGATCGGCTTTAAGAGTGTAAGAGAGGTTATGTTCTCTGGTCTGAGCTCTTCAGCAACAGTTGCCTCTAGGTCGCGCGTGCACACACACACACACACACACACACCTTTCCATCTGAGCAGCAATATTAATGCAGTCATTCTTACGCAATTAAAAAGAGCTTCAATGTTACTCTGTGTGTATGTGTGTGTTAGACCTTGTACATTCAGTGGGTGTGTCAAAACTTATTAGTGGGCTGGGTTGGGGTCTATATAATATTTTATTATTTTAAACACCCTGTCAAAGGTGTTTTACCAGCAGAATGGTTGGATGGTGGTAGTGGTGGAGGTCGGGGAGAGGGGGGAGTTTCTGGGGGTGCCCCCCAGCTCACAGATTTGAAGCTGTTGTCAGAAGAATAGCTGCATGCACAGAATGACACCTATTTTCTCCCACTTTACACAAGTGCGGCAAACAAACCAGACAGGGGAGCTGCTGAGGAAGACATTTTCCCCAGTGTTTGTCTGTAATGACAGACATGCAGCAATTATTTAAGCCTAAGCAGACACCAAGAAAACTGCCATCACTAAGCTTTGTTACTTCATCCCAGCCAACTGCCTCGGGTTGTGTGTGTGTGTTTTTTTTTTCATGTGTACTAAATGTGTATCTGTGCATACATTTACGCATGCATTCCCTGGTGCTCCTGACCCTCGCCCTCACGGCCGTTTCGCGCTGTCCGCGATCATCGGTGTAGCTGTGGGTTCCTGCTTCCTGCTTCTGTGCAGTTTACCATGATGGTGGTTCAACTGTCATTTTCTTCACTGAACATTTTAAACGCTGATGTGGGATGTAGGCTGTAGGTTTTAAATTTGCCACATTGCCGATGACCTTTTATCTTTTAGCGAAGCGACAGACGCTAAATGGGCTGGTGACAGCAGCACATAAAAAGGCACCTCCCCCAGCACTATTTGTAAAATGCCACGTGCTGGTGTTTACTTAGGCTGTTCTTTTGGTGTAAAAGTGTTTAAAGTTTCTCTCTGTTGCTCACCTTGTTCTGAGTGCCTCTTGGTTCTTACCTCTTACCTATTTCCCATCTTGCCCTTTGTGGCCCACAGCCCATGTTCCCACTGAGACCAGGTGTCCAATCACACCAGAGACAGAGTGTCTTAATCAGTACTGCAGATATGTAGAGCAGACATCACACACACACACACACACACCCTTGTGTCTTTGTGAGGACTTTTATGTGGCTAATGTATTCGCCACATAAAAGTCCTTTCCCTAAGCGTAACCATCCCAACTAATCTCCTAACCCTAACCCAATTCTAACCCCAACCTTGAAAACCCTCACACAGGCCTTTGAAGTTGTGAAGACCAGACCAAATGTCCTCAATTCCCAAAACTGTCCTCAGTTTGATGGTATAATGAGTACTCAGTATGTAGCAAATACAAGAACACACACACGCACACACACACACACACAAACACCTTACAAGGGGCCCCCTACTGTCACCTTGCCTTATGTCTAGTAGTGACACTTGGATGACACCAGCCGCAGGTTTTGTATTAGCTTAGCACTAGCCATGTTCGAGACAGGGCTAAGAGATCCTAAATTACATTAGGTGACTCAAAATTGGAGCAGAAATAAAATTAAACTCTTAATTATGCAATGGCTAAAGCAGTCAGCTGCAAGAGTACCGTTTTAGCTTTTTCTTATTGCACTCATCTCATTTTACAATGGTTCTGCACAATTACAGCAAAACTTAAAAGTCGGTTGGAGAAAACAAGGACCACCTAAACACATAATATGGTACAGATCTGTTATTTGTTCATTTACCTTTTAACAGCAAAAAATGTGTTAAATGGATTCATTTTTGGAGCATTGCGTGGGCAGATCAAATCAGAACAATGGCAGTTTGAGGGGGTTGGTCTAAATCGGTTTATGTAATGGGATCAGTAAACATTAGCGCTGGTGTGCACTTCACAGAATGCTATGTTGGAGTTTTTATTTTCTTTAAAGTATTTTTCAAATTTACGGTATGAACTTTGTTTGAAGCTGTAGATCTAAATTGCATTTTAGTCTAGACACAAGTGGGGAAAACCTTTGTGGTGAAATATGTGTTCGATCAAGTTGCATTACAATGAAATGGAAAGTGGTCATTAGTTCAATAAAACAAATGCGGGTAGTTTTTTTTTTGTTTGTTTGTTTTTTCTTTTTTTTAAAGTTAAACAAGCTATGGATAACGGTAAAAGAACTGCAGGATTTCAGGAGAGAAAGACAGAGGAAACAAAGACATGAGTCACTGGTGCCATTTCTTTCTACCTCCTGTCCTCGTTATCTTGTTTTGATGCTTTAGGGAGACAAATGAACTTCAGGTGCCTTGAAATCTGGTAATGAACTCTTTCTTACCCCTCAGCCTGTCCTGCCTACACTAAGCCGGCACAGCAGTGGTTGCTTTCTGTTCCTTCGGTGCATGCACAGCTTCACCGATCTAGGTCGGCTCCCACGCTCAAGCAGGAAGCAGGGGCCGCACACCGAGTAGGTTTCCTACTGAAGGACACTCACACAAACTTGCAGGGAACAGCCGCAGCATGCACCAACACACACACACACACATATATTGACGTGCTTAGCTATTTTGGCCATTTTATAGCTTTGAATGTACATTGAGCTGGCTGTTAAGTTGGCCGGCTAGCTGGCTGGCACCGCTGGCTGCTCAGCGGTCCTGAACCAGCCTATTTGAAAAGCCTGATGTATATTGTTTGGGCCTGCTTCGCGCTGTCATCTGTTGTCAAAAATGACCTGTAATTGCAAATCAAGTCTCATCTGCGTGGAGGTAAGCTGCACAAACCTAGCTGGTGAAAGAAAAACCGAACCTCTTATGCAGCAGCGGCGTTTGTATGCCGACATTAATATAACTGGCCTATAATGTCACTGTTTTCTGTCTATATTCTTCTTGATTATAGATAATATACTATTTCCTTTCACCCCCCCTCCAACAATGATTTGTCAAAACACAAATTGGCTTCCACTAGCACCTGTGTTTTCAAGCCATCATATTTATTTTTAGGCTTCAGGAAGCAGGTGAGAGGAACCGTGAACGTTCTGGGATCCTGGTGCACCTCATCAGTTATTGCCTTCTTTTAGCCTCTCTTTGTTTGTTCAAGATAAATTTAAGCTTATTCAAATGAATGGAAGAAGTTTTAACTATGGCAGATAGGTACTGTTTTGATGAAATTGTGACTTTTTTTCCCTCCTGGAAAAAGATAGAAAGTTTCTGCAGGAAAAGTGTGCTGATGACAAACATGCGGATCGTGAATTTCTTCTTTCTGCTGCAAACGATGTCACCAACCCAAGATGCTAATGCTCATACTCGGCAGCACTTTGTTCAAACTTATGGAAACTGCTTTTTATTGATACCTCAGCCGCTGCGCAAACACGGAGAGTTGTAGAAATAAGCGCCTGAATGGCAGGGTTCAAAGATGAACACACACATGCTTTGAGTAGGTGTATGGAAGGGTTGGTACCACGTAGCATCCGCGCTAAAGCCCAAGCAAGCAGGCTGAGAGAGTGTAGAGCTACAGTACGACTCCCACACTGGTTCAAGAATAGTACAGTATGCACTGGGGGGCAGGGAGCAACTCAGCAAGGCAAGACCCTTCTGTCTCCTTGTCACCGCTTAGTGCCACTGGGGGTTGAAAGTGCCAGTGTGTGCGACTGTGTGTGTATCTACAGTATCTGTGTGTGTGTGTGACACAGTCATGCAGGCGGGCACACAGCCGAACGGGCACTTGACTGGCGCGGTGGCACTTAGCTGGTGCGTAGCTGCTGCCTTGGCAGCGCTCCAGGTTAACTCACCATGCTGCGAGGTTTTTTGTATCCGTGTGCGCTGGGTGATGTGGCACCAGATGCCACTCCATGTGCCCAAATTGTGTGTACATTTAGAGCGTGGGCAAGCACGAAGGAAGTGGGAGAGTGGAGGGAAATTCAATAAAGATAAAACAGCAATTGGCGGTTGATGTTCCGGTGTGTCGCGCAGTTGACTAAGGATATGCTCATACAAGTTTTCCCACAGTCAGTCTGCAGTGAGTCTGTTGTGTTGCACACACTCTCGGAATGGATTTAGGCTTGAGGGGATGAAGGAGCAGAAGGAGGTACAGAGAAGTTGATTGAGAAATGGTGTTGCATGTGCATGGGTGAGGGAGATAATTTGATTAAGCAGGCTGACAGAAGGAGGAAGCAGGAATGGCGGGATGACAGGTTGATGCCAACTTCTCCTGGCACGGCCCACACACACCACCCCTTCCTCGCTGGGAAATGATGGAGTTGTAGAAAGTGAGAAATAAGCAGATTCATAGATGAAAACCAAGAGCCGGAAAAGAGGTGAGTCGACAACAGGGAGCTGATGGGGGTCCAATAGCAAAGGTGAAACTGCTGGAGGTGTAAGCCGCAACATAATTAAATCATCGCATGCTCTGCATTTATTTCTAAGAATGAAAAGTATGGAAGGCAGAGGTGGAAGTTTAGTATTTTGTTTTTTGTCTATCTTAAAGAAAGTAGAAACAAAAATTGAATTTCTAGTAGAGAGAATGGCGTTTCACTAATTACGTAAACACTATATTTATTAAAGAAGATGTGATACAAGTGATTGATTCTTCTGTGTAATGTGTAATACCCATCTATGCTCTAACTCTAACCATCACAGCTAAGCCCAAAGTCTAATTTACACCGATCCAACCTCAACCCTTAAACCATATTTAAACCCTCAAACAAACCTTTGAAATTGTGAGCACCAGCCAAGATGTCCCCACTTCCAAAAGATGTCCTCACTTTCCTGAAAGAATGAGTATTTTGCTGCTCAGTTTATAGCATGTGTATGTACACACACACGCACACACACACACGCACATGCACACAAACAGCCTCATTTAGATGCAGAAGGAGCTGATGTCTAGCATCAGGTCTCACAATAATTATTTTAAATTGCTATGAGGAACATAGGTCCTGCTGGGATATATCACCTCTGCTCTAACCAGAGATGGATTTCACCCTGCACATACATATAGAACAAGCTTCTGGCTTCATATATATTAATACAAATATATTAGTGCACACGCGTGTGTTAAAGCCACACGACTGCATGTGTGTCTACATGCCCTTATGGGGGCTTGCGAGCCCATATGGCTCGTGGGTGTTCTCTTCCTCAGTGTGAGAGTAATGTATACATCTCAGTAGAAGTCTAGCATTAATCTTTTACACACTGAAACAAGGTCATATGGCTGTCCATACGCGTGTGTGTGTGTGTGTGTGTGTGTGTGTGTGTGTTGTACAAAGTCATGTGCTATGACTGCTCATCTATGTAACTGGTATTTTTGGTCATGTATCAAGAGTACAGATCACTCCTTTCCATATTTTAGTGAATCAATTAAAGACGTGCAAACTTGAGGTGAAGACTTAATGTTCAGCAAAGTGTTTCTTCGATGTATAGTAATTTTTAATTCCTTCAAGGAGGTTATTGTATGTGAGAGCCAACGTTTATTCTTCTGTCCATCTGTGTATCTCTACAAATAACTGAATAAAGTTACTGACAGATTCTAGGGACATTTTCAGGAGACGCGTATCATGGGACAAGGAACACACGATTTAATTTTGATGATGTTCCAGGTATTGGACAGACTTTGATCCTTGAGCTTCCATAAAGCAACCCACAATGTTATGTTTAGGTTTTTGTTACTGCAGCTGTAGCGGAAGCTTGCGATTAAAAAGTGGTTCTCACTGGCTGTGTTGTGGATACCAACACTTCTCTTCATCAATGTGGCCTCCTGCCTTTGCACAACTCTGCTGAGAAAAGTTAATGATGTGTTTTATGCAAAAATTTAACAGCCATGGTCCCTCTGTCAAGATATACATCTTCAGTAACAAAAAAAAAAGAAAATTAGAGGGTTTCGAAAAGGGACGCACCCGTTCCCCATATCCTCATCTTCACACCTGAACCTGTCAGCTCACTGTTGCGTAAGATTTTCCGCTAGCTCTTCGACATCTCACTCGCGCCCCGCCTGTCAAAGACCACTGAGGGCAGAGGGAGAGGGAGAGAAAGTACTGATGAATCCTCTCAGAGAGCAGAGGGTTCACCTCTCAGGTAATCCTATAAAAAGCCAAGGTGAGACACTCCTCTGTCTCCAGCTCATTATTGGCTCTTTACCCTTGCGCGGAAGCCGCTGCTCTCCTCCCAGAGGTAGACGGGGATGGCACCGTGGGTTAGAAAGCAGGTAAAGCAAAGGGGGAGCGGCAGACCTTCTCCCCGTGCCTTCAGCGGTGGCATGTTGCGCCGCATGAGCCGAATCTGTTAGGCCTTTTTTTTTTTTTCCTTGTGTTTTTTTCTTCTTCTTCCCTCTCTTTTCTCTCTTGTTTCTCTCTCTTTATGTCTCTCCCTCCCTCTCCTCCACTCCCCTCTCAGTTCCTTTTTAATCTTTTATTCATAGCTTAGCAGGTGATGAAAAATTTATGCCCTGAGCCTGGCATTGAAATAAATGCAAAACGAAAACAGAGGCAGTTTATACTGACAGTCTGAATATCTCTATCTAGAACAAGGCTGCTCGCTGCAAATCAGGGAGCTCGGTGCTCTCCTGTTAACTCTGCTGTGTAAATGATACTTTGTGGCTTCCCGCAAAGCCAGGAGATTAGTGTGTTTTGTTTTTTCCTTCCACTTTCTTCCTTGTCATCTCACCAGAGGGTATGGATGTGGACACTTCTGTGGAAGGGGAGGCTGTCATATTCTAAATCTTTTTAGTTAGACTAAGAGTCCCTCTCACACATGCACAGGTTTGATTAGCTTCGCTGGTTAGCTAATCAAAGTGTGGGATTTCTTGTTTCGCGGCGATCGTTTGGATTCTCCGACGTGGTCTCAACTGTGTGTGAGGCTCACAAGTCCTCAGCCATGCTTAATAAAAAAAAAAAACAAACACACACATACGCACACCAGCTAGCCCTTAAGGGTTTTAAGAGGGACTAGTTCTCTCTTTGGAAGTGTTATACAGAGGCTAACTCTTTCCGCCAGCTCTGGCGTGTTGCTGCTGTTGGTTTTGGAAGCAGTATCCCCCCATCTACATCTCCTTTTCCATTCCGTTTTTTTTTCCTGCTTTTTTGCAGGATGTGGCAATGTAGCTGTTAATATGAAACGTAAGAAAGAAGTGTTGTTAAATGCGTAGAGACCTGATGATTTGTATTGGCGGGTATGTGCATACTGTATGAGCCGTGGGGTGAGTAAGACCATGTACATGTGCGTGGAATGCATGTCTCTGTGTGTGTGTGTGTGGTGTGTTTTGAAGCCCTGCTGTCAGCTGTAATGATGTGGTGCAGTAGAGTGCTGAGAGCAATGAGGCCGGCTTGGCCTCGGCCATGGATCTAAGTACTGATCTGATACTCTCTGACAGCCAGGGAGAGCGAGGGAGCGACAGAAAGTGAGAGAGAGAGAGAGAGAAAGAGGGAGAGAGCATTTCGGGAGGAAAGGTGAGGAGAGAGAAACCAGATTTAGGGCAGAGAGGGGCACAATGGATGGAGATTTTTAGGGCCTGGAGAGAGAGATAAATGAAGGACATGCCAGGGCAGAGAGAAGAGGAAGCATTTTTTAGCAGAGCTCCTCCTGGTTGCATCTCATCCACAGTTTCAGGGTTAATGTATCTCGTTGTTGATATCAAAGCAAAAAAAAAAAAAATATATCGCTTCCTAGGGCAGGACTTAAAATAGCCTATCTGCTAATTCCTCTGGCAGTTCACACATGTGTGTGTGCATAGATATAAACGTGTGTGTGCCGCATGGCCACAGTGCCTGTCTTTGGCTGAGCGTGGTGGTGTGCAGCGAGGATGCGTCACCCGGCAATTAAATAAAGATCTCTAATTGGCTGCTTCACATTAGGGTCAGCAGCTGGAAAGAAAAGAGCGGTTTGTCACAGCATGCACTTTTCACACACACACACACACACACACACAGACCTATGCACACTCTTGCGCGCGCATACACAAACACGCGCAGCTCCCGAACAAAATTCAATTATTAATGGACTGATTGCTTGAGTGGAGCTTCTCTGGGAATCTGAACCTGCCACACTGAATAAAATAAAACCACTGCTTTACATTTTCATTATACCAAACTGTGTTTTAAATTGCAAATGTGCCTCAGAAACCCACCGTTGCCCCTCCCTCCTCCCCTCCTTCTCATTCTCTCCTTCTCCTTCTCCTTCTCCCTCCCTCTTTCCTCTCCCCCTTTTTCTTGCCATCTTACCGCAGCAACTTGGTCCTTTTCGTTCCCTTTTCCAACCAGTTACACATGTCTGCGTTCTCACACTTACTAGCACGCACGTTTGTACCCCACCATTTAGCAGTCTTATTAGAGGGTGAAGCCGTGTGTGCGTGTGTGTTTGCTGTGGGAATCGGGGGGGGGGGGGGGGGGGTGTTGTGCATTCACCGACAGCCAACTGGCTTATTTCTTACCATGCTACGCAGCTTCAAGAACAGAAAAGAGAAGTCAACATTTATTTTTGGCCTGAAATGTTCAGGCAAAGATGAACTGATTCTTGATTTTTTTTGTTATATCTGTAACCAAGCAACTGCAGACAGAACTGCTTTCACTATTTGCTACTGAAACACAATAACCTTTTCAATCTCGCAACACAAAAACCAGCTCCTGGGTTTCAAATTAGCACTGAAGCCAACTACCTTGAAGCGGGCCTTGACTTCCAGCAGCATGTTGACGTCGATGGGAATGTGCGAGGGCTGCATCATCAGACAGAGCCAGGCGCCCATCCAGGGGCAGCTAGCTGCCACCACGTACTGCTGAGGGGCCCGAGAGATCAGCTCCATCCACACCTGCCAGCCACAGAACTCATTAGGGCATCGATTTCACATTAAAGATCAGATCAAAAAATAGAAGGAAATACAAGTTCCAGAATGAGTCCA